>BJKM01000169.1:40000-212500 GCA_015082035.1 Chaenogobius annularis | reverse complement strand
TCCTCAAAAGGGCTTTGAAGGAAGAAGAAAATGACACAATGAAGCTTTTGAAAATTAGAAGTAAAATATATCACGAAAAGGAACAGAAAAGAAAGAAGGAAAACGTGATTGCAAGTTTTACCGTCGCCAGTTGAAATGTCTGATTTCTGCCTTTACTTATTCTTCTGAAATGTAAGACGTTAGATTGGATCCCTGTTTCGGTGAACCAGACAAAGAACCTCCTTAAACCTAACTTTAGCGCTGCAGACCTATATTTGAAAACAGCAAATTATAGACGGCGCTACAACAAATATGGTCCTGCAAACGTTCACTGAAAACTGTCTCTCTTTTTGACAGTAGCCAGTGAGTAATGTCACTCCCTGACTGCCAGTGCATAAATCCTTCTGAAGAAACAGGGTCTGGACACTGAAGAGCGCTCCAATCATTGGTCGATCTCCAAACCTCTCAGTGTTTCCCGGTAAGAACGTGGAGAAAGCGCTGGTCAGCTGCAGCGGCATAAGTCCAACTCTCTGAGCCATTCCAATCAGGATCCAGACCACATAATAGCACCGAAACGGCACTCGACATCACCATCAAATCACCACCGACCTACTCAGAGCAGCAGACTCCCCCACTCCCCCACTCCCCCCCTCTCACTCCATCCTCTTTGACCACCTCTACAAGTATATTGGGCTGACCTGTTCTGCACTCTCCTGTTTTCACTCATCTCTTTTCCAACAGACAGCAGTTTAAATGCCTTAAAAATGGCTCTCACCCGCCTGCATCTCTCATCCACCATGGTGTACTACAAGGCTTAGTACTTGGCCCCCTCTTGTTTATCATTTACCGCATATGCTTCCATATCTTTCCAACAGACATCAGTTTAAATGCCTTAACAATGTCTCTCACCCAACTTCATCTCTCATGAACTACAAGGTGTACTACAAGGTACTACAAGGCTTAGTACTTGCCCCCCTCTTGTTTATCATTTACTGCACATGGTTCCCATCTGGCAGATTATACGGAATCAACTTGCAATCACAGCTGACGGCAGCAAACTTGGAGTACTCCGATTGTACTCAGAGTGTGTTTAAACAACGTAACGTGTTTATATACAGTACATTTGTGAAATCCAGTTAAAATTTGTTTTCAACTTTGGGTGAAATGGGAGGGGCATGTTGGACTTGTGCCGTAATTGTATTTCTTTATCATATTGTTATTATTGTTTTTTGTTTTGTTTTGTTTTTAATTAATTATTTCTTATTAAATTTGCAGAATGACAAAGGAAGCCCTGTCTGTTATGTCGACGTACCCCAGGATCGGGTGCAGGACCAGGCAGTGCGGTTTGTCCAGGCCCTGGATCACGGCGTTCTTGAAGGATCCGTCGAGTCGTGCCACGTTGATCTGCTTTTTGTTCGCGTCGTAGCTGGTCCAGAACAGGTTTCTGGAGACCCAGTCCACAGCCAGACCGTGAGCGTTTGGCAGATCTGGAGAAGTTTAAATAATAAAGATGATCATTCAATATTCAACAAAACCATCATAATGAATCATAAAATAAAGCGTATTGGCTAGGTTTGTGCGTAAGACAATTAATGAAACAAAGCTCTAGGTAACACGTCCCTAAAATCACACCCAAAAGCTCTAAAAGTCCATTGGTGTTCCCTAGTCATGCATTGAAGGCGTGAGTGCTCTGAAAATTCCCATTTGCACCTACCCCCTATCCCCGCCCACTGCTCTATACATATGAAAGATCACAAGGTATGTTTTTTTTCTTGTTTAGAATCCAGAGAACCACAAACCACAAACCTCTAAGAGAGCAGTGTAGTCCTATTTTGGGGGGTTCTGTCTTCGAAAAGGGGTTAAAATAAAGCTTTTTTGTGTGTTGTTTAAGCAGCTGATGCACCAAAAAGTGCAAATATCTCTCGAGAAAAGCTTAACGTGGAGTGATTCCCTGGACGTACCGGCGGACACCACGGTCTCCACCCCGGTCCCGTTGATGAAGGCCCTCTTGATGGTCTGGGTCCTGACGTCTGACCAGTAGATCCTGTGCTCCTGAGCGTCGTAGTCCACCACAGTCACGTTATCGATGTCCGGCACCGTGAAGGAGATGATGTAGTTGTAGTACGGGTTGTCGATGTCCACGCCGCGGATCTCGATCTGACGAGCGTACAACAGGAACTGACGGGATTCTGACGGGCAAAAACGAAAGAAACCAGAAACGACAATTAATTTAAGGAGTTAAGAGGGCATATTTTCAGTAATTTAATGTATGTATAATTCTAGGAAAGGTATGGAAGGTTTCAAGGTCATCTTCTTCCCACTCCATTTTGAGACATTTGCACTTATTTTCTTCTTGTATGTTTTGTTTACACGAAATGAATAAATGAAAAAGAAAATTTAAATAATCAAATCCAGGCTGATCAATATAAAAACAATTTTAAAAAAAGATACAGCAGTTGTCAAAATATAAAAAGATCGGATAATAATCAACTATAAAACGTTGATTGATGTTGATAAAAAGGTATCGATACGAAAACAAACACAAATCAAATTATTATTATTATTATTTTTGAACCATTTTGATGTGTTTTCAGAAGCTTTAAGACTGGATGGTAACACAAAGAAAGTATTATTCTCATGTGTCAATGGTCTAAAAAAAGTATTTATATTATTATCACTGTTGTATCAATTCCTTGTAATTCCCTCATTCGTCCAGGAGTGTTCCATTGTGGAAATAATATTCAGTTATGTCATCTGGCCCTCGAGGAATTCACCCAAACATGGACATTATGTTGTCAAAAACAGCAGCGTAATCACGGGTTTAACTCCAAACTCAGGGTCAAACCGCAGTGAAGACCTGAGCGAGTCTGACGCCAGGAAAAACATCTAATCTTGAGCTCTTTCTCCTCTGTCTGATCAGGGGGTCTGCAGTCAGATGCACTCCGAAGAAAACAATAAGATGAACTCCGAAGAAAACAGTCGTATGAACTGCCGAAGAAAACAGTCAGATGAACTCCAAAATAAGTCAGATGAACTCAGAAGAAAACAGATGAACTCAGAAGAAAACAGTCAGATGAACTTCAAAGAAAACAGTCAGATGAACTCAGAAGAAAACAGTCAGATGAAATCAGAAGAAAACTGAGTTCATCTGACTATTTTTCTTCGGAGTTTCATCTGACTGTGTTCTTCTGAGTTCATCTGACTGTTTTCTTTTAAGTTCATCGACAGTTTTCTTCTGACTTCATCTTACTGTTCTCTTTGGAGTTCATCTGACTGTTTTTTCGTTCATCTGATGTTCTCTGATTCATCTGACAGAGTTCTTCTGACTGTTTTCTTCTGAGTTCATCTGACTGTTCTCTTTGGAGTTCATCTGACTGTTTTCTTCGGAGTTCATCTTATTGTTTCCTTCGGAGTTTCATCTGACTGTTCTCTTTGGATTTCATCTGGCTGTTTTCCTTCGGAGTTCATCTGACTGTTTTCTTCAGTCAGATGCAAGTAAAAGAAAACAGTCAGATGAACTCCGAAGAGACAAATGGATCTAGTTTGACAGAGGAGAGAGAGAGATAAAGACAGAGACAGAGAGAGGGGAGAGGGGGGAGAATGGGGAGATGGGGGAGAGGAGAGAGGGGAGAGAGAGAGAGAGAGAGAGAGAGAGAGAGAGAGAGAGAGACAGAGCCACTGAGGAGTTTGCCAACCACGTCAGTGACTTCAGCTCGGGTGATGGATGTTTGTTTATTTGCGCATGGTAATTCCCTCTGCTGCCAGTAGGTGCTGACACAAAAGTGCCTCACACATCAGCGCTTTTAGCCGGTGTAACTTTACCGCTTTGCCTGGAATGTTCCACTGTACGATGCTACACTTAACTTAGCGAAACGTGGGACTAACTTTAGCATCAGCGTCTGTATATTGAGGAACAGTGTCAATATTTAATCATGTAACAAACAGGAAAACAAACTATTCCGCCTTTATTCTTGAGCGTTGTATACATGCACGTACAAAAAACAAACAGAATTACAATTATTTACTACAATTAAAGTATTTTTAGAGCTTCTGCGTTCAAGTCATTTCGCTCCAGGATAAATAAATTGTGTCTAAGTTTCAGACCGAATGAAAATACGGTTTCCCAACAAAAGCAGTGTACTTCACCCAAAGGTCCTTAGGTTCTATTCTACTGAACGCACATCAAATGGGAACTAAATGGTGCTAAAACAAAAAATAAGGTACTAGGAATTGCATAAAGTTCCTACAGAGCAAAAAAGCCAACAACATGAAGATGTAAATGAGGAGATACAGCGGCATTCAGGCAGTTTGCAGAGATAAGCACCAGCGGGAAAGCTCTCCGTCGCCTCGCGAGTTTGTGAGTGTGTGTGTGTGTGTGCGTTTGTGCGTTTGTTTGTGCGTTTGTTTGTACGTCTTTGTGTTTGTTTGTTTGTGTGTTTGTTTGTGCATTTGTTTGTTTGTGTGTTGCTTGTGAGTTTGCGTGATCGGTTGTTTGTGTGTTTGGTTGTTTGTCTTTTTGTGTGTTGTTTGTTTGTATGTATGTATGTTTGTTTGTGCATTTGTTTGTACGTCTTTGTGTTTGTTTGTTTGTTTGTTTGTGCATTTGTTTGTTTGTGTGTTGCTTGTGAGTTTGCGTGATCGGTTGTTTGTGTGTTTGGTTGGTTGTTTGTGTGTATGTTGTATGTTGTTTGTTTGTTTGTTTGTTTGTATGTATGTATGTATGTATGTATGTTTGTGAGTTTGTCCTTTTGTGGGTTGTTTGTTTGTATGTATGTATGTTTGTGAGTTTGTCTTTTTGTGTGTTGTTTGTTTGTATGTATGTATGTTGTGAGTTTGTGAGTTTGTCTTTTTGTGTTGTTTTGTTTGTATGTATGTATGTATGTTTGTTTGTGCATTTGTTTGTTTGAGTGTTTGTTTTGTGCGTTCATTTGTATGTATGTAGGTTTGTGAGTTTTTGTGTTTGTATGTTTGTGCATTTGTGTGTTTTTACCGTAGCATGTGCGTCTGTCGGGCCCCAGCTTCATCAGGTGAGGGCACGAGCAGGAGAACGTCTGGTTGTAGTTGATGAGGCAGAGGTGAGAACAAGGATCCTTCCCGTCTTTGGCGGCGCACGGATTTGGAGCTGAGGCGGGGAAAAAGAGACCGTAAATGTGTGCGAACATGTGCAAACGTGTGCAAACGTGTGCGAACGTGTGTAAACGGGTGCAAACGTGCGCAAACGTGTTGCAACGTGTGTGAACGTGTGCGAACGTGTGCAAATGTGTGCAAACGTGTGTAAACATGTGTAACTCTCCCATTGAAATCAGCATTAGCGCTAACTCTCCCATTGAAATCAGCATTAGCGCTAACTCTCCCATTGAAATCAGCATCAGTGCTAACTCTCCAATTGAAATCAGCATTAGCGCTAACTCTCCCATTGAAATCAGCATTAGCGCTAACTCTCCCATTGAAATCAGCATCAGCGCCAACTCTCCCATTGAAATCAGCTTTAGCGCTAAGTCTCTCATTGAAATCAGCATTAGCGCTAACTCTCCCATTGAAATCAGCATCAGCGCTAAACTCTCCCATTGAAATCAGCATTAGCGCCAACTCCCATTGAAATCAGCTTTAGCGCTAAGTCTCTCATTGAAATCAGCATTAGCGCTAACTCTCCCAGAAATCGCTAGCGCTACTCTCCCATTGAAATCAGCATTAGCGCTAACTCTCCCATTGAAATCAGCATTAGCGCTAACTCTCCCATTGAAATCAGCATTAGCGCTAACTCTCCCATTTAAATCAGCATTGGCGTTAACTCTCCCATTGAAATCAGCATTAGCTAATTCTCCCATTGAAATCAGCATTAGAGCTAACTCTCCCATTGAAATCAGCATTGGCGTTAACTCTCCCAGTGAAATCAGCATTAGCTAACTCTCCCATTGAAATCAGCATTAGCTAACTCTCCCATTGAAATCAACATTAGCGCTAACTCTCCCATTGAAATCAGCATTGGCGTTAACACTCCCATTGAAATCAGCATTGGCGTTAACTCTCCCATTGAAATCAGTATTGGCACTAACTCGTTTTGCTTACAAACACTGAAAACCAAACACAGTAGACACACTGCAAAAGATTTGAATGAGTAGAATTCTAAATATGAATCTTGACGTACTTTGGACTTATTTACATTAATTTAGCTGAAACAAAAAACATCTAAGTCTCAATAACTCAATATTGATATATTCATTTGACTTATTTAATGCAGTTTTGTGGTTGTATTGGTCGTATTGTTTTAGGACTAGTCAGATCAAACGCTGTAATTAGACCAGGCATGTCCAAACTACGCAAACTTGAATGATTCACTTCATTGTTGGGTGGTCTGTGGCCCTCTGCTCCGTTTCAAAATGCAGCCCTCGGTGAAAAAAGTTTGGACACCCCTGAATTAGACCTTCTGTTGTCTTCTCTCGCACTTTGTTTGGTTTATGAAATGCGCTCTGAAAATAAAGTGGATTTGTGAGTTTTAAAGTCTGGAGAACAAACGGTATCAAGGTCTTCTACCAGACCGTAAAAGAAAATCACATGAAAAGCTTTGAAACGTTGAAAGAATCCTTTTATCGGTATTTACAAGAAACCAAGAAATGAAACTAAGCAACGATCATCATAACCCGCGGACTGAAACTGTCATTAAGGCTCTATCTAAATTATATAGATGTCTTAATAATCTGGACAGTCATTCAACATGTACATTAAAAATAAATGGGAAAAAAGGTAACTTTGTTTTGACAAATGAAGAGTGGGAAAATGTGTGAGGGAATTCTGTTTGGAAAAATGGGTCATGTTTTTTCACAACACCCTGTCAAAGTGCTCATTATCGTTCAATTATGGTTATTAAATATTGGACTGACGTTCACCGCGGACTGTTTTTGACATCACCATCGCTCTGAACTTTAGTACTTGGGTCTCAAAACTCCTGCCATGGATATAATGAATGGATACCTGATACTGAAATCAACAAAAAGCTATTTTTGACATCACCGTTCAATTTGTCTTCAGAACTATGTGTTTGGGCCTCAAAACTCCTGCCGCGGACACGATAGATGGATACCTTTGGAATTTGCTTTTGGCAGCAGGAAAAAAGGCCACCACAAAGAAATGGATGACACAAGCATCATCAACGATCAAGGACTGGACTGACATAGGGACAGACATCAGGCAAATGGAAAAAAATAACATTGTGACTTAATTTGGAAATTTTGTGTGTTTTTTGCGTGTTTTTTGTATGTTGTTGTTGTTGTAAAAATAGCAAAATTTAAAAATGTCATTAAATGAATCTAAATCAATAAAATAAGTGTATTTGTGTTCAACATTGCGCGGTGCAACCATCCGGAGCGCGTCTTTACCCTGCGGCTGCCTGGACGGGTGGTAGACCTGCAGGTCGAACGGCTGCGTGTTGGTCCGCTGCACCACCGTCACGTTGCTGCCCGTCCACTTGTTGGCTTTGGCCAGCGTGTTGGTCCTCCAGTCGGTCCAGTAAACCTCGCCGCCGTACATGGTGACGGCGAACGGGTGCGACAGGTACTCGTGGCCCCGCAGCACCTCGATCAGGCCCGAGCCGTCGTACTTCGCCGAGTAAATGGCGTCGGATCTGGAAAGAGGTGCGTTATAATGTTTCCTTCATAAAAGACATTGGTTCTCGCTGTTGGGTTCTGATGGTTTCCGTAGTTTTAAATGATTTAGTCAGTTATTTTTTTCATATTTGTTTATAGCGGTGGTCGATATATCGTAAAATGCATACATTGAATATTGAGTATTTCCACTATAATTAAAACCATTAAAAATTACCTTAAAAAAAAGACAAATCTCTAAATGTAAAGTGATATTTCTGAATTTTTGTGGTTAATTTCATGCTTCAAACTTGAACATTTACAGGGACTTTTGCGCACAGTCCCGATACAGTGTGAAAATGTTGTCTGAACATTTTAATAAACCTAAATAAATAAATATTGTCATTGAGATCATGTAAAAAATATCTTCATCGGCTGAGAAAAGACCTGAACATTAGAACATTATTTTATTTTATCTTGGAATTTGAATAAAGCCTCTTGGAAAAAAATCTTTCTAAAATCAAGATAAATCCTCAATATTAATGCAATTGTAAAGGACACATATTATGCATTATCTGTATCGTTATAGACCTTCACACAGGTTCCTGAGTACCTTTATTTTTAAAACTCTCTGCAATACCATCTCGTGTTTTAAAACAGAATAATTCAGATTTACGGCCTTAAAAACAGGACAGAATCTCTCGTAGCTCGACCTCTGACCCCGCGGCACTGAGAAATTTGAAACGGCGCGTTTTCTGAGGCTCAGCGCTTACTCAGACTTACTAAACAAGGATTCAACCGACAGATTCAACTGCAACGTTTGTCGAGAAACGTGAGGCGCGTCGGGGTCTGACCTGGCGTCGATCCAGAGTATGCGGCGCTCCAGGTAGTCCACGGTCAGTCCGTTGGGCCAGCCGCCGTTGCCCGTCTCCTTGTGGATGGTCTTCCGGCCCTGCCCGCTCATGGACGCCGCCTCGATCCGGGGCATGCTGGCGTCCCAGTCCGTCCAGAACAGGATCCTGCGCGGCAGCGTTTAACCGGAAACATTAGCGAAAGAAAAACACACGAATCGCGTGCGTTTCAGAACAGATTCTGTCGAGATCTAAAGTACAGAGTCGCCACGTTTTATACGAATCGTTACTTCCGTTTATTCTTACAGAAATTCGTAGTGAATCTGATGTATCTGGCGGGCTCAGGGCTTCTCAGCGCAGCAGCTAGCGGCCCGACGCTAACGGACGCAATAAACAATGTTGACTTAAAACTGATTTAAAACACCTGTCACTTTAACACAAATTTAATCAACAACCACTCCTTCTGCACTGTTCACTTTCTGCACTACATCTGTAAATTTAAATGTAAAGGTTTGATGTGACCACCCCCCTCCCCCACGGTGGCCACCTCCGCCAACCCAAACCTGGTCCCCCCACCTCCCCCCACCACCCTCCTCAGTTCAGGAACAGGATGTTCACAGGCTATTTCGGAAATCCAACCCCCGAAAAGCTGCTGGACCAGACGGCGTCTCTGCCGCTACATTAAGACACTGCGCAGGAGAGTTAACCCCCGTCTTCACAGACATTTTTAACACCTCCCTGGGGTCATGCCACGTCCCAGCCTGCTTCAAGTCGTCCATCACTGTCCCTGTCCCCAAGAAACCCGGATCACTGGACTTAATGACTACAGGCCTGTGGCGCTGACGTCTGTAGTCATGAAGTCATTTGAACGCCTGGTCCTGCCCCACCTCAAGTCCCTCACCTCCTCCCTGCTGGACCCCTGCAGTTCGCCTACAGAGCCAACAGGTCTGTAGACGACACCATCAACCTGGCACTCCACTTCATCCTGCAGCATCTGGACTCCCGGGAACCTATGCCTGGATCCTGTTTGTGGACTTCAGCTCTTCATCAACACCATCTCCCTGCTCTGCTCCAGGACAAGCTCTCCCAGCTCAACGTGCCTGACTCCACCTGCAGGTGGATCACTGACTTCCTGACGGATCGGAGGCAGTGCGTGCGGCTGGGGAAGAATGTCTCAGACACTCGGACTATCAGCACAGGAGCTCCACAGGGCTGTGTACTTTCTCCTCTGCTCTTCTCCCTGTACACAAACTGCTGCACCTCCAGCCACGACTCCGTAAAAACTCATCAAGTTTGCGGACGACACCGCCCTCATCGGGCTCATCTCGGACGGGGATGAGTCCGTCTACAGGAGGGAGGTGGTCCGGCTGGTGTTCCTGGTGCAGCGGTAACAATCTGGAGTTCAAACGCCCAGAAGACAGTGGAGATGATCGTGGACTTCAGGAAAGCCACAGCCCCCCAGCCCCCCCTCATCATGACAGACTCCCCATCACCACCGTGGACTCCTTCCGCTTCCTGGGCACCACCATCACCCAGGACCTCAAGTGGGAGCCCTCCATCAGCTCCCTCATCAAGAAGGCCCAGCAGAGGATGTTACTTTCTGCAGCAGCTGAGGAAAGCCAAGCTGCCAGTGCAGATGATGGTGCAGTTCTACACGGCCATCATTGAGTCCATCCTCACCTCCTCCATCACCGTGTGGTACGCTGGAGCCACAGCCAGGGACAAACAGAGACTACAGCGCCCTCTGCTGGAGCCACAGCCAGGGACAAACAGAGACTACAGCGCATTGTGCGTTCTGCTGAGAAGGTGATCGGCTGCAGACTTCCATCTCTTCAGGACCTGTACGTCTCCAGGGCTCTGGGACGAGCAGGTCGGATCACAGCTGACCCTTCTCACCCTGGACATGGTCTGTTTGAACCACTCCCTCAGGCAGGAGGCCACTCCCCTCAGGCAGGAGGCTACGGTCCATCCGGACCAGAACCTTCCGCCACAAGAATAGTTTTCTTTCCCTCTGCCGTTGGACTCATGAACACTTCTAAACACCTGTCTCTTTAACTACAACTCTTCATCACTCACTGCACTGTCACTTTCTGCACTACAACTTTAAACATAACTGTAAACTTGTGTACATAGAAATGCCTATTTTTATTTTTATTGTATAGTAATTTTAAATTGTTTCCTAATGCATGCCCTTTTTTGATTGAATATATGTTGTTTTATTATTGCTCAGTGTTTTTATGTTGCACCTTAAGGCCGAGACAAGTTCCTAATGTTTGTGAAGTTTTGTTCATTGACAATGGCAACAACACTCTTTCTGATTCTGATTCTCTGATTCTGAAAAAAAAGAAAATTTAAGAAGTTTGTGTAAATGTACAAGTATCTATTTTCATTTCATTCGTTTTTTTAATGCATGATGTATCTCGCTTGTTTTTTCATTGTTCATTGTTTGTAACGTTGGCACCAGAAGCACACAGCAGAAGCACCAGAAGCACCAGAAGCACCAGAAGCACACAGAAGCACCAGACAAGCACCAGAAGCAGCTGAACACGGAGCTTCTTAACAGCTCTTACCACTAGTGGGCGAACGGAGGAAATAAAATAACGTCATCAACTCTCGACGTTTTGGAGGAACGGACCGCTCGTCTCTATGTCGTTTTTACAGATAAGAAAGTCGCATAAGAGTGCTGGTGGCGCAGTGGTTGGTTATGGTGGTGACGATGGGTCACATGGGTCACATCGGAGTGGTGTGGGCGGGCTTTATGAAGGACAGACCTGACCTGAAACATCCGGAGTCTGCTTTACTTCTTCTGGAGCTACGACCCTGAGCTCTCGTACTGACCGCAGTATCTAAGGTCGCATCAGAGTGTTCTAAGGGCCCTCACCGTCTCGAGGGTCCAGCGCGATGGCCCTCGGTTGCTCCACCTCTCCGGCCAGCAGCGTCGTCCTCATGGTCCCGTCCAGCTTGGCCACCTCGATCTGGTCCAGGTTGCTCTCCACCCAGTAGATGTTCCCCGCGATCCAGTCCACACGCCAGGCCCTCGGGCGTTGCCAGACCGTACTGGATGACCACGTCGAAGCTGGTCAGCGCTGCGGGGGGGGGAGGAGAGAAGACGGAGATGTTACGAGTCAGATTCTTCTTTAAGTAATGTTTTTCAGGCGCATCGTTTTACATTCTGCTCATTGTAAACTGGTAATATTTATCTCAAAAGGCTGAGTTCAACACTGCAGAACCGATAAGCCCCACCCCTTCATAGTGATAAGCCCCACCCCTTCATAGTGATAAGCCCCGCCCCTTCATGTTTTTACGTGACATTCTAGAACCAAAGGCGTGTCGCTCGGGAGTCTTCATTTTTCAACTAATCACAAATAAAGTAAGTAAGGATGTGGGCGGGGACAGGGGGTATAATTAGGTTTACAATGTCACTTCCTGTTTGTAATTGATGACGTCACAGTAGGAAATTACCCAGCAAACACTGGGAAAAAACTCATTTAAAATCGATTTATTTTTTATTTTTTATTTGACAAAGAAAAATATATAAGACCGACTTTATTTTGTTAAATTAATGTTTAAAAAGTCAAAAAAGTTGTTTCTTTTGTGTAAATTCTGCATAAACTTTGGCTGGAATGAGAAATGTTCCTGCTGTGATGTCACTTCCTGTCATTTTTCATTGTTTCCTCCACAAATACCTGCTCGATCGGTGTAAAACATCATTTACATGTACGACAGGTACAAATACACCAAATAAAGTCAACATTAGAACATGGTAAAAACTCTAAACTGTTTGGATCAATACTGCAGTTTGGAAAGAGCAAAATGTAAAACAAAGTTCACTGCGTTGTGTGAAAGTATATTTAGTCTTATCAGTCTTTGTTTAAAGCCGCCGCAGAAACTCGAGCAAATATTTCAAGTTTCTGCTTCGTAAAACAAACTTTGCCCGCGGCGCTTTCTGATTAATTCAAACATTATTACGAAACGAGAGAAGAAAAAGCTCTGTCTGAGACGGCGCCGACGGCAACGTTCACACACACACACGTTCACACACACACACACACACACACACACGCACACACTGTAACCCAAATTGGATTTCTGCTCCAGTTCACTGTTTAGCACTTGTTTAAATGCAATAAGGCCATTTGTATTCACAGCTGAAGAAGTCATCTCGATATGCAAATGACGTGCGCCACAAACGTCACGTCAACAATAAATAAAAGCGTCGAGGAATTCTCCGAAGAGCCGACGCAAACGCAAACAAACCGACCACAAAACAAAGACGTAATACGGCATATTTACATGTGTTCAACACAGATGTGCAGTAATGTGCTTCGTCCCAACTAAATTAATAAATACATACAATATATACATTTACAAAAATAACTTAAATTGGATAAGAAACTATAAATGTCTGAGAGATGTTCGTATTTTTATTTATTTATTATCATTTATGTATGTATTTATTTATATTTATTCATCTATTATTTTTAAAAATCTGAGAGAAGTTTGTATTTCCATTTATTTATTATTATGCATTTATTATTATTTATATATGTATTTATTTATATGTATCTATTATTTATTCATAATTTATTTATTCATTATTTATTATTTTTAAAAGTCAGAGATGTTTGTATATTTATTTATTTATTTATTTATTATGTATTATTATTTATTTATTTATTTGTTATTATTATTTTTTAAGTCTGAGAGATGTTTGCATTCTTTTGACTGCATTTTTAATTGGTATAAAAATGTCATATTGAAAGAGAGAAAGGTTTTATCTGCTGAACTCATATTTACATTAGTATTTATATTTGCAACACTAATAATAGAAGTAAAGCATTAATAAAGTATTAATAATAAATATTAAAAAAATATTCGACCGGGTAAATCCATTGAAACCATTGTGATTATTCAGGCCACAATATAATTGTAACAATAAAAAAAATAATAATAATCATGACAATTTTTTAAGCAAAATTAATTTTTTGGTCCAAAAATGCACCTTTAATCTGTCTTTTTTGTCACATTTCACTTTATTGTGCCTTTCAGAAGGTTTGACTTCATAATGCTGGTCTCAAACTGGAAGAAAAGGAAACATTTCATTGGTTTTTGGTCATGAGTCGTCGGTAATTGTGAATGATCGTTAAAGTCAGACACTAGAGGTCAGTAAAGAACGATCACAGCCTGTCGTTCACAGAGACGTGAACGTGACTGTGCCCTTTTTTTAAACCGCCGCACACACACACACACACACACACATCGGTTTGGTGAAGCCGAGCGCAGCCTTGTTTACTCCCGCTGCGGCGCTCCGCACGAGGTGTCGGGGTAAACACGCGCTCCAATCACACGGGCCGGGCTAATTATCGGCATGACTCGTTACCGCCGGCTGCTTTCAGAACGTGCGCGCGGTCTGCCGAGAAATACTGAGGCGCAATAACAACCGGGGGGACCGCCGTGGCAGCCGAATACACAGGCAAACGCGCCAATGCTCCAGCGACTGATCCAAAACCCACTCGGCTCGGTTTAGGAAAGCACAAGAACACAGAATAAGGCATTCTGAGCGTCGTAATCGATCTGTGGACTGTTCAGACTCTAAAACGCATACGAAAAGGCCTTTTAGAACAACGACAGCCAAATGATCGAATCCAAATGTCAAAAAAGAAGAAATGCGTTATAGATTTTCAATTATAATACACTTTCTTTCTATAGCGAGGCCTTCAGACACCACATTTCACCCTTTAATTGGTTAAAAATGTATTTAAAAAGACTCAAAATAATATCTTTAAGACTTCAGACACAGTATTTCACCCTTTAATTGGTTAAAAATGTATTTAAAAAGTCTAAAAATAATATCTTTAAGACTTTAGACACAGTATTTCACCTTTTAATTGGTTAAAAATGATCGTTTGACTAGTCGACCACTAAAATAAGGGTTAGTTGCGGCTCCGTGTGGACTAAAGCGGGACTGGAACAGGACCAAACCAAGTCTACATCAGGACTAAGTGCGAACGCAGAAAGACAGGCGGATAAATAGAGAGTTTGGAGTCGGTAAACGAAGTGTAGAATCCAGACGAGTGGATCATTAGAAAAGAGCGGTCCGAGGCGCGGCGGGGCGTTCTGGCGCTAACCTCGCGGCGTCGCGGAGCCCGGACGTGCCTCGGACCGCTCTTTTTCTCTTCACGGACTGCTGCTTCCCCCCCACTACCGAAGCGCATCTCTTCAACCCGTTTGACGGTCGGGATCCACTGAGCGCTCCACAATTAGAGCAGATGTTTCGTGTCTGTTCCAGGCCCACGAGAAGCGCCCGGTGACACGGGTCAGTTCCTCTTTCACAGACATCAGAAATGGACAAAAGGAATGAATTTGAAAATGGACATATTTCATCAACTTTGGACATAAATGTAGCACTTTTTATGCCTTCATTTTATTTATGGTTTGTCATATAGTGCCATTATTGTATTGCACTGTTTTGTATTTTAATGTATTTTATTATTATTATTATTATATTATTATTAGTATTATTATTATTATTATTATTATTATTATTATTATTATTATCATTATTATATTTATTTATTTTTAACTTTTTATTTATTTATTTAATTTCTATTTTATATTATTTATTTTATATTATTTATTTTATATTATTTATTATATTATTATTTTTTTATTATTGTTTTACTTGCTCTTTGTGTTTTGCTTGTACTTTTCAAAAATTCTATTAAAATACAAATATTTCTCTTTCATTTTTGCCCGTTTTTGCCCGCGCCGTCGCGTCCTTCGGTGAGACACTCGCACGACCTGCCTCGTACGAATGTGGTGTGTGAATGAGGAGTCGATGGCGCAGACTGGCCGCCTCGCTTACATCAGTCTGTCCCAGGGCAGCTATGGCTACACGAAGTAATTTAAGCATTCTTCACACTAGAGTTTTTCTGTTTTGTTTTTGCCACTGCCCGAGTTCAGGAGACGTGGCCTGAGCGCAACTGTTACCTAGCAACCAGAGCCAAAACTCCACATTGGGTTGTGTTTTTAATCTTCAAACGTTCAAACCTCCGTTCTCCGACAGCTTCCCGCGGTAGATCTTGTCCTCCACCACGTCGGTCCAGTAGAGGGCGCTCTGGCTGAGGTGGAAGTCCAGGGCGATGGTGTTCCTCAGGCCGGGCACCAGAACGCTGAACTCGCCTTTGTTCAGGTCGATTCTGCGGATCTCGTGTCGGTTCGAGAAGATGATGAACGGCTTGAACGGGTCTGAGGGGAAAAGGAGAAGGTTTAAGAACATTTAAGAACCTTTAAGAACGTTTAAGAACATTTAAGAACGTTTAAGAACAATTGAATGCAGTGTTTGTGTTTTAAACTTGTTTGGATTAAAAAGAAAGAAAAAGAGGGAGGAGACAAGGACAGTTAGAGGAGGACAAAGTCGTCATGACGTCACACCTCCATCCCTCCAGATTGAATTCAAATATTTACCATCTTCTCCGTCCGTGGCTGCTGCGTCGCCAGGATCAATATTTTCTCGTATTTTGGAGCGAAACAATAACATTTAAACAATTTGCATCTCCTGTCGATCTGTTAGCACTGTTTGTTTTCACCCAAAAGGGGGCGGGGACGGTCAGGTGGCACAGGAAGTGACATACGACCGCACACACCCATGCATAACGGGAAACGCCCCTGACCTGTGCTCTTGCAGTTCTCCTTGTCCGCCTCCAGCTCCCAGCCTTCGTAGCACGAGCACTTGACCGTTAGCTTGTCCTGCTCGCAGCGCTGACTGCACTTCAGGTGTTTGGCGCAGAAGCTCTGGATCTGACAGGATTTGTTGTCGACGCCCAGCTCCATCCCCAGGGGGCAGGAGCAGATCACGCCTTCGCCCGGCGCCACGGTGCAGTTGTTGCTGCAGCCGCCGTTGTCCAGCGAGCACAGGTCTGCGAAAGAGAGACACGTCCCAAGGTCAAAGCGGTCGCAAACGATGTCCATTTATTATTATTGTATGTTACCGTGGAATCGTGTGGGATAGAGATCTTTGACGATGAAAAATATAACACCATGTCAAAGTGCGCATTATTCACAGGGAGATTCTAACTGTTGGAGAGACTGTGGCGCCAGGAGGCAAACCACTGTCACGTGTTCTGGGACTGTCCTGTCGCGCAAAGATAGTGGACTGAAATCAACAAAAAGATATTTTTGACATCACCGTTCCATTTGTCTTCAGAACTATGTGTTTGGGCCTCAAAACTCCTGCCGCGGACACGATAGATGGATACGTTTGGAATGTGCTTATGGCGGCAGGAAAATGGCCATCACAAAGAAACGGATGACACAAACATCACCAACGATCAAGGACTGGACTGAGATAGGAACAGACATCAGTCAAATGGAAAACTAACATTCAGACTTTATTTGGAAATGGACACATTTGAAAAACTTTGGACTCGATGGGACTTTTATTCCAATTTAAATGTGCCTTGATTTATTTATATTTATGTATTTATTTATATTTTTCTCGTTTTGTTTTGTTCTATGTTCTATGTTATTCTTCTTTTCAAAAATAACTTGATCATTTTTTAATATATATAAAATAAAAATAAAAATATATGTAGTCAATAGAGTCTAAAATCAATAGAGACTAAATATTTCGTAGTGGTGTAAAACTAAGGGTTTAAAGAGGCATTTTGACAGACAGAAAACGGCCGATGCTAACGCGCGCTAGCTCTGTTGTTGCTAGCTCACCGCAGAGCTTCTCGTCGGAGCCGTCGGGGCAGTCGTCCTTGCCGTCGCAGAGCTTGTCCTGGGGCAGGCAGATGGTGGAGTCGTTGGCGCAGACGCGGTGAGACAGTTTGCAGACCAGCGCCTCGCAGTTCTCCTCGTCGGAGTTGTCCTCGCAGTCGCTGTCGCCGTCGCACACCCACGCCTTGCTGATGCACCGGGCTGCCGACACAGAAGGCACGCAAACGCTCACTTTTGGATCATTTGACTGTATTAGTTATTCAACACCGGAGCCATCTGCAGCATCATCTACTGGACACATGGGGAAAAGACCAACATAAACTCTAATAAACCAGGGGGCACCAACCTTTTTAGGGTCGAGGGCCTGTTCAATTAGCCTAAACGGGCCTATAATTACATTCATAAGAAAACTACACAACTACTAAACTGTGAGTAACTATTTGATGAATGTGCGTGTGTGGGGCATTTATGTGTATTTATCAAGTCTTTTTGAATTTGAAATCTGAATTCACATTTTAAACCAGTGAGTGATAAATCAGATAACGCTGTAATAAATCTAGCACAAACTCATTCAATTAGTAAATTCATTTTATGGTCAAAATACAAGAAAAGCAAATATAAGACAAATATAGGAAGATTTAACCGTTCCAACAGTTTCTCCTCCTGTGGCTCTGTTTGGACCTGGTTCAGTCCTGGGTGAGTCCTGGTTTGAGTTAGACCTGGTTCAGTTCAGTCCTGTGTGAGTCCTGGTCTGGGTTAGACCTGGTTCAGTCCTGTGTGAGTCCTGGTCTGGGTTAGACCTGGTTCAGTCCTGTGTGAGTCCTGGTCTGGGTTAGACCTGGTCCAGTCCTGTGTGAGTCCTGGTCTGGGTTAGACCTGGTCCAGTCCTGTGTGAGTCCTGGTTTGGGTTAGACCTGGTCCAGTCCTGTGTGAGTCCTGGTTTAGTCCTGGTTAGCCTGTGGTTGAGACCTGGTTCAGTCCTGGTTCCAATGGACCTGGTTTCAGTCTCGTGTGCTCTGCAGCCGACTCTCAGCCGGGTCACTTGTGCGTGACGCCTTCGCAGCGTTCCGTCAGGGTCCATGCAGTCCGTGTCGCCGTCGCACCTGGAGGGGATTTCCGCGACCATGGCGGCATGAACTTGTCTTCCAATCGGTTCTTCTCGAGCGTCAGGTCGAGCTGCGGGCCGAAAGCCGTGAGCGTGGGGGAGCGGCAAAGGAAAACGAGAAGACGGGGAAGCTCATCGGCGTGGCAGGGAAGAAGAGGAAGACGAGAGAAAGACGACGTGAAGGAAAGACAGAGAGGTGGAGAGGAAGAACGAAGAGAGAGAAGACGGAGAAGAGAGAAAGGAGAGTCGAGAGACGAAGAACGAGGGAGAAGAGAGAAAGAAGGAGAGACGAGAGGAAAGACGAGGAGGAAAGACGAGAGGAAGACGAGAGGACGAGAGAAGACAAGAGGAAGAGACGAGAGAGAAAGACGAGAGGAAAGAAGAGAGGAAGAGAGAAGAGGAAGACGAGAGGGAGGAAGAGGAAGAGAAGAGAGGAAGAACGAGAGGAAAGAGAGAGGAGAGAGAGAAAGGACGACGAGAGGGAGAACGAAGAGACAAGACGAGAGGAGAGACGAAGGAGGAGGAAAGAGAGAATGAACGAGATACATGAGAGGAAGAGACGAGAAGGAAAGACGAGAGGAAAGACGAGACGAGAGAAGCGAGAGAGAAGAACGAGAGGAAAAGACGAAAGAGAGGAAAGACGAGAGGAGAAACGAGAGGAAAGACGAGAGGAGAGACGAGAAAAAAGACGAGAGGAAGAACGAGAGGAAAGAACGAGAGGAAGAACGAGAGGAAAGACGAGAGGAAGAACGAGAGGAAAGCGAGAGAGAAAGAGAGGAAAGAACGAGAGGAAGAAGATGAGAGAAAGACGAGAGGAAAACGAGAGAGATGAGAGACGAGAGGAAGAGAGAGGAAGAACGAGAGGAGAAAGAGAGGAAGAAGAAGGAAAGACGAGAGGAGAGAAGAGAGAAGACGAGAAGAGACGAGAAGAAAGACGGAGAGAGGAAGAACGAGAGGAAGAACGAGAGGAAGAACGAGAGGAAAGACGAGAGAAAGAGAAGAGAGGAAGACGAAGAGGAAGAGAGAAAAAGAACGAGAGGAAAGACGAGAGGAGAGGACGAGAGAAGAACGAGAGAAAGACACGAGGAGAGAAGAGAGAGAGAAAGAGAGGAAAGACGAGAGGAAAGACGAGAGGAGGAGAAGAGAGGAGAACGAGAGGAAAGACGAGAGGAGAGAAGAGAGGAAGAACGAAGAAGAACGAGAGGAAGACAAAGAGAGGAAAGAGGAGGAAGAAAACGAGAGGAAAGACGAGAGGAAGAACGAGAGGAAGAGACGAGAGGAAGAACGAGAGAACGAAGAGTAAAGACGAGAGGAAGGACGAGAGGAAGAACGAGAGGAAGAAGAGAGGAGGAGAGACGGAGGAAGAAGACGAGAAGAACGAGAGGAAAACGAGAGGAAAGACGAGAGAAAGAACGAAGAGGAAAGACGAGAGGAAGAAGACGAGAGGGAAGACGAGTGGAAGAACGAAGAAGACGAGTGGAAGAACGAGAGGAAGACGAGAGGAAGAACGAGAGAAGAACGAGAGAAGGACGAGAGGAAGAAACGAGAGGAAGACGAGGGAAAACGAGAGGAAGACGAAGAGAAAACGAAGAGGAAGAACGAGAGAAGAGAGAGGAGAGAGAGAAAACGAGAGGGAAGACGAGAGGAAAAGAGGAAGAACGAGAGAACGAGAGGAAAGACGAGAGGAAGAACGAGAGGAAGAACGAGAGGAAAGAACGAGAGGAAGAACGAGAGAAAGAAGAGGAAGAACGAGAGGGAAGACGAAGAGGAAGACGAGAGGAAAGAACGAGAGAAAGACGAGAGGAAAGAAGAAGGAAGAACAGAGGGAGAGACGAGAGAAGATGAGAGACGAGAGGAAGAGAGAGAAAGGAACGAGAGGAAGAACGACGAGGAAAGACGAGAGGAAAGACGAGTGGAAGAACGAGAGGAGAGGAGAGAGACAAGAACGAAGGACGAGAGAAGAACGAGAGGGAAACGAGAGGAAGAACGAGAGGGAAGACGAGAGGAAGAACGAGAGGAAGAACGACGAAGAAACGAAGAACGAGAGGAAGAACGAGAGGAAACGAGAGAGAGGAAGAACGAGAGGAAGACGAGAGGAGAACGAGAGGAAAACGAGAGGAGAACGAGAGGAAAACGAGAGGAGACGAGAGGAACGAGAGAGAGGGTAAGAGAACGAGAGGAAGAACGAGAGAGACGAGAGAGAAGAACGAAGGGAAGACGAGAGACAAGAACGAGAGGACGAGAGAGGAAGAACGAGAGGAAGAACGAGAGGAAGACGAGAGGAAGAACGAGAGGGAAGACGAGAGGAGAAGAAGGAGAGAAGACGAGAGGAAGAGAGGAAGAACGAGAGGAAGAACGAGAGGAAAGAGAGAGAAGACGAGAGGAGAAAACGAGAGAAAGACGAGAGGAAGAACGAGACGAGAGAGAGAAGAGAGGAAGAACGAAGGAGGAAGACGAGGAGAGACGAGAGGAGAAGACGAAAGACGAGAGGAAAGACGAGAGGAAGAACGAAGGGAAGAACGAGAAGAAGAAGGAAGAAGAGAAGAAGAGAGGGAGGGAGAACGAGAGAAAACGAGAGGAAGAACGAGAGGACGAGAGGAAAGAAGAGAGAGAGAAGAACGAGAGGAAGAGACGAAGAGAGAAAAGAGAGGAGAGAACGAACGAGGAAGCGGAGGAGAGACGAGAGGCAAGAACGAGGAAGAACAGAGGAGAGAAGAGAGGAAGAGAGAGACGAGACGGAAAAGAGAAACGAAGAGACGAGAACGAGAGGAAGAACGAGAGGAAAGACGAGAGGAAAGAAGAGAGGAAGAACGTTTAGAAACCGTTTGGAACACTAACAAAAGAAGTCGATTACTGTCGACTTCAGAGGAACTGTATTTGGATCAGTCGAGCCTCGTTTTGTTCAAATGAACCTTTATTTGGTCCTAAATTGAGCCCATTTTAGTCCCAATTCAATGGACTGGATTTGGTTCGTTTTAGTCCTGGTTCAGTCCTGGTTCCGTCCTGTTCCGTCCTGGTTCCGTCCTGGTTCCGTCCTGTTCATCCTGTTCCGTCCTGGTTCAGTCCTTCCGTCCTGGTTCCTGGTTCCGTCCTGGTCCTGTCCTGTTCAGTCCTGGTTCAGTCCTGGTTTCCGTCCTGGTTCCGTCCTGGTTCCGTATACAAATGTGACTGTACCTTTTATATATATATTTATATTATACAAACTGAATACAACATTTTCTGGAACGTTCTGAAAAAACATTGTGAATTCCTGAATGGAGCAAAAATAAAGCGAAATATGAATGTGATTTCGATGGATTCACTTAAATAAACAAAAGAAGAAAAGTCTCGTTATTTGTGACAAAACGAAGGGAAAATTCAGATGTTTAGGTTTTATTGGTCATTTTATCGACAGAAATATTACAAACTTTACTACAAAAAGTTTTGGCTGAGAAAATGTTTGTCATAGAAAATCAAACTAACACTGACATTTCTACTCTGAAAAATAGGGAAAAAATAAAAATAATAATAATAATAATAATTGCTTGTTTTTTTTCATCAGTATTTAGATTATACATTTTTTAATTTCTCAACCAATAATCGAGGACTGAACTGAAATAATAAATGACAGTTGTGAAATAGTAAAAAAAAACCATCACATTCGGATTTAATTTTAAAATGTGATGTTTATCCCTTAATTTTATGTGTTTTTTTCTGTTCTATTTTCTACATTTGAAAACTGAATTGATAAAAGCGCGCGGGCGGGTCTCGCACAAACTGGCGGGCGTGGCACTGACTCTGGGTGGTGCAGTTGGCGTGCGTCTCGTCGCTGTAGTCGCCGCAGTCGTTGTCGCCGTCGCAGGTCCAGTAGTCGGGGATGCAGCGCCCGCTGTTGCACTTGAACTGGGCGCTGGAGCACGAGTGGCTGCAGCCGGCCTCGTCGCTGTTGTCGCCGCAGTCGTTGTCTGCGAACGGGAAAGGGTCATTCATCCGGGGGCTTCACACGCACCCGCGCATCCTGGGTAATCCTGGGACTAACTGACTTAGAACGCTGGACTAACTGACTTAGAACTCTGGACTAACTGACTTAGAACTCTGGACTAACTGACTTAGAACGCTGGACTAACTGATTTAAGGGGGAAAAGGCTGACATAAAAACACATCAGACTGGGGAGTAAAAGGGGAGTAAAAGGGAAAGTGGAGTAAAAGGGGAGTAAAAGGGGAGTAAAAGGGGGGTAAAATTGAGTAAAAGGGGAGTAAAAGGGAGTAAAAGGGAAAGTGGAGTAAAAGGGGAGTAAAATGGATTAAAAGTGGAGTAAAAGGGAGTAAGGGAAAGTGGGGTAAAAGGGGGTAAAAGGGGAGTAAAATTGAGTAAAAGTGGAGTAAAGTGAAGTAAAAGGGAAAGGGGTGTAAAAGGGAAAGTGGAGTAAAAGGGGGTAAAAGGGGAGTAAAAGGGGGTGAAATGGAGTAAAAGTGGAGTAAAAGGAGTGGAGGTAAAAGGGGAGTAAAGGGGGTAAAATTGAGTAAAAGGGAGTAAAAGGGGGGTAAAAAGGGAAGTAAAAGGAAGTAAAAGGGGAAGTAAAGGGAAAGTTGGAGTAAAGGGTAAAAGGGGAGTAAAAGGGGTAAAATTGAGTAAAAGGAGGAAGTTAAAGGGTAGTAAAAGCGAAAAGTGGAGTAAAAGGGGAGTAAATGGATTAAAAGTGGAAGTAAAAGGGAGTAAGGAAAGTGGGCTAAAGGGGGTAAAAGGGGAGAAAATTGAGTAAAAGTGGAGTAAAGTGAAGTAAAGGGAAAGGGTTCTGTAAAAGGGAAAGTGGAGTAAAAGGGGTAAAAGGGGAGTAAAAGGGGTGAAATGGAGTAAAAGTGGAGTAAAAGGAGATAAAAGGGGGGTAAAATTGAGTAAAAGGGTAAAAAGTAAAAAAGGGGTAAAAGGAAGGTAAAAGGGAGTAAAAGGAAAGTGGAAGTAAAAGTGGAGTAAAAGAGGGGTAAAAATGGAGTAAAAAGGGAGTAAAATGGATTATAAAAGTGGAGTAAAAGGGAAGTAAGGGGAAAGTGGGGTAAAAGGGGGTAAAAAGGGGTAAAAGGGCGAGTAAAATTGTGAGTAAAAGTGGAAAGTAAAGTGAAAGTAAAAGGGAAAGGGGAGTAAAAGGGAGTGGTGATGGTTCAGTGGATTCAGCCGTGATGAAAGTTTGTCAGAAGTCTGTGTTGTTCCAGTTGGCACAGTTGGCACAGTTGCACAGTTGGCACAGTTGGCACAGTTGGCACAGTTGGCACAGTTGGGACAGAACCCTCTTGAACACTCTTTTCCTCCTTTTTCTCTGCTCTCTATATTTGAATGGGAAGTAAGCCATGATAGAGCGGGATTTAAGGGATAAAAATGACTTCAATCTGATTGTGCGTCAGTGCTCACACTGAACGATTGTACTCTATGGGAGAAGACGATGTCGCTTCATAACAATGATAAAGAGCATGTGTTCACTGGGCTTCCCTGAGCGCCTCGTGACAACGACAGGATGAGTCTGGTCTAAGTACGAAACACAACAATTGAAGACACAAAACAGAAACAGTGAAATACAAATGGAGAAAAGTGTAATAATAATACTATGATAATAATAATAATAATAATAATAATAATAATAATAATAATAATAATAATAATAATAATAATACAGAAACGCATAGATCCTCCATGCACCAGCAGAATGTGCCCAGCGCTGAATTGCACGAGCAGCAGCAGCCAGCTAGCAGCAGCAGCAGCAGCAGCAGCAGCAGCAGCACTTTCATTGGGTGAACTCTGGACGAAACTGATTCAGAACTCTGGACGAACTGATTTAGAACTCTGGACTAACGGATTCAGAACTCTGGACGAACTGATTTAGAACTCTGGACTAACGACGAACTGATCAGAACTTGATTTTAGAATCTGGACTAACTGATTTAGGAACTCTGACTAACTGATTTAGAACTCTGGACTAAACTGATTTAGAATCTGGAGCTAACTGATTTGAACTCTGGACTAACGGATTCAGAACTCTGACTAAAACTGATAAACTCTGGACTAACTGATTTTAGAACTCTGGATAACTGATTTAGAACTCTGACTTCGATTAGAACTCTGACTAACTGATTTAGAACTCGGGACTAACTGATTCAGAACTCTGGACTAAACTGATTCAGAACTCTGGTACTAACTGATTAGAACTCTTGGACTAACTGATTCAGAACTCTGGACTAACTGATTTAGAACTCTGGACGAACTGATTCAAAACTCTGGACGAACTGATTTAGAACTCTGGACTAAACTTGATTTAGAACTCTGGACGAACTGATTTAGAACTCTGGACTAACGGATTCAGAACTCTTGGACTAACTGATTTAGAAACTCTGGACTAACTGATTTAGAACTCTGGACGAACTGATTTGAGCTTGGATAACTGATTCAGAACTCTGGACACTGATTTAACTGACAAATGATTATAGAAACTCTGGACTAACTGATTTAGAACTCTGGACTAACTGATTTTAGAACTCTGGACTAACTGATTTAGAACTCTGGACTAACGGATTAGAAACTCTGGACTAACTGATTAGAACTCTGGACTAACTGATTTAGAACTCTGGACTAAACTGATTCTCTAGAACTCTGGACTACTGATTCAGAACTCTGGAGACTTAACTGTCAGAACTCTGGACTAACTGATTCAGAACTCTGGACTAACTGAATCTATTAGAACTCTGGGACTAACTGATTCAGAACTCTGACTAACTGATTCAGAAACTCCTGGACTAACTGATTAGAACTCTGGACTAACGATCAGAACTCTGGACTAACTGATTAGAACTTGGACTAACTGATTTAGAAACTCTGACTAACTGATTTAAGGGGGAAAGGTCTGACATAAAAACACGTCAAACGGGAGTACATGGGGAGTAAAGGGAGTAAAAGGGGAGTAAAAGGGAGTAAAAAGGGGTAAAAGGGAGTAAAAGGAGAGTAAAAGGGGGCTAAAAAGGATTTACATACTCGCGTTTTCTTAAAGTGCGACGGAGGGATTCGGCAGCGTCGCGTCGACATTTTTAGCACAAAATAAAAACACGTCAAACGGGGATTAAAAGGGGAGTAAAACCGAGAGTAAAGGGGGTAAAAGGGGAAAGTGGAGCAAAAGGGAGTGAAAGGGAAAGTGGAGCAAAGGGAGTAAAAGGGGAGTAAAACGGGGAGTAAACGGGGTTAAAATGGGAGTAAAAGAGGAGTAAACCAGGAGTAAAAGGGAGTCAAAGGGAGTAAAAGAGAATAAACGGGGAATAAAAGGGGAGTAAATGAAGAGTATAAAGGGAGTAAACGGGGGCGTAAATGGGGAGTAAAAACAGAGTAAACGGGGAGTAAAAGGGGGGTAAAAGGGGAGTAAACGGGAGTAAACAGGGGTTAAAAGGGAGTAAAAGGAGAGTAAAAGGGGGCTAAAAAGGATTTACATACTCGCGTTTTCTTTAAAGTGCGACGGAGGATTCGGCAGCGTCGCGTCGACATTTTAGCACAAATGAAACAAAATGTGCCCGTTCGCGCTCGTGAACTGCAGCTCTGAAACCGCGACGCAAAAGGGCAGCGCGAATCGCCGGATTTGATGTACTTTGAATTGTCGTTTTAGATCAATATTAGGATTTAAAATGACCAAAACACAACACAATGATCCTCGGCGTCGTCGATTAGAACTGTCGCAGACAAAATCACATCTTTAAAATGAGTAAATCTGTATTGCTGATGAGCCGCTCCCTCTGCTGGTGATCGGTTGTCGGCGTTTGTTTGTTTCTTTATTTTAAATGTTACGCGGGGCTATTCAGCGCACAACGATAAACATGTTATCGCCAGGAGCTGCAAAAGAAGCTGGGTCACACCATAGGCTGCCGATGCTAAGGCTAAAGCTAATGCTAAAGCTAGAGCTAGGGCCAGAGCTAGCATCGCAGCGGTGGCGGTGCATGTGGATCTATGCACTAACCGGGTGTAACGTTTGGACAGTGCAACTCGTCAGAGCCGTCGGCACAATCCTTTTCTGCAAAACACAAGACCAACGGAAAAGAAGAGGACAAGAGTGGGACAACGACACGGACACACACACACGCACACAACAGCAACAACACAACAACGACAGGCTACGGCTAAGCAAAAACACACACAGCGCACACGCAAACGGCAAAAAAATAAACAAATAAAAAGGAGCTGATGTGGCCAAACGTTCGGCGACGGAAAATGCGACGACGGGACATTTTCCGTTCATTTTTTACAGAGATTCAGGGGGGAAAATGGGTATTAAACGTCTGAAAGCTCAAAGTTGATCAGCTCTGTGGTGAGAGGAGCACGAGACGTATCATTTTACTTAAAAATGCTATAAACCGCGAAGTTACTGAAACGTTTTTGCGGAATTCTAAGTTTTACGTGTGTTTTTTTTGGACCGAAAAGCACAGAACTGCCTTTAAACTCCTAATAATATTCTATTTTCTGAATCCCTGTGGCAAAAACGAGCACTAATAATGTTGAATGTTGACGTTCAGATGGAGGGAAAGACATCGCAGCAGCAGGAGCGAGCGATATCCACAAAAGTTGGATTGCCCCCGAGTCGGATGCCCGGACGGTACTACTATACTGGCGAATGCGCGATAAACGTCCCGGTCGAGGTTTTACACGTCGCACTGAAGTGAACTTGTAAAAATGAACCGCCGACGCGCAGAAACGCCACTTTCACGTCCGTGTTTTCGGAGAAATCACCGCGAAGTTTCTGTTCTATTTCTTCTGAATTGGCAGTCTTTAAATCACAGAAAACGCTGTCGATGTTCTGATCTTGCGTGTCTCCAAAACAAGATGACATAGGCGCAGATTAAAGAAGAAAATCACAAGTAGCTTCATGGTTGTGCTCTGTTACTGCTTTACAAGGCCAACTTTTGAACAGAAAACAGAAAACGTGTCGCAGAATTAGAATTTAAACTACATTATTAAGTTGAAGTTGTTTTTCCGTCATGTCCTCACTTTATAATCCAGTACATAAACTCGTCTAGCTGTTTATTTTCTTCAAGCCGTTGTACTTTAACCTTGGAAATAAACAATAGAGTCGCGTTAATTCTCTCCGCGAACACAGAAAACCTCCTCCTCAGACACAGCACGAAGCTGAAGTCGCTGTGTCGCACTGAAAACGCTGCGAATCCATCATTTGTAGATACTTTTTTATGATTTTTGTACAACTACACACCGTACTCAGCCCCGCCCACTTTTGCCTCGTTCTGTTCCGGATCTGCCCGGTTCTGTTCCGTTCCGTTCTGTTCTGCGGTTTTGGCACTCACTTTCACTTGAGCGGAGAACGGGGGTGGGAAAAAGTATAAAAGCGAAAATTCAACGTTCACGCGAGCGACAAGTCGACGCCGTTTCTCTGGGCGACATGAAGACGGCTTTGTGTCTGTTGTAGAACGTATTTGCTGTTGAGATCGGCAGTTTATGCTTAAAGGCCACGTGAAGGTTCTCCAGTTCTAGAACATGAGATGCCAAACTAAAGGTACTCAAGAGCATGTTTGAAGGTTAATCACAACAGGTAACAATAATAAGAGGTCATTCCACTGTTACCTAGCAACCGTACCGTAAACAAGGGCTGAAATCCATATATTTTATACGATTGTTTGTGTTTGTTTGGCAAATAATATGACCTGAAAACGCCTTTATTTTGTTGGATGATCGTTTAAACTGTCAGAAAAACGTTTGAATTGTTTTATTTTCAACAAAGTTTCTTCCCAAACCGCGACCGCCGCGAAGCGACCATCGATATTTACCGCGGGCACAATCGCCGTCGCACAAAGTCACAATTTGAAAAGCACGAGAAAACTCCGCCTGCCGCTCCAAGTCTCGCCCTCCATCTGAGCGTTCGGCGCGCTCACGATTCACCCGGAGGCGGAACGTTTGGGCAAGATGGCGACCTCCGCGGCGCGACGATGGAACGATGGAACGATGGAACGACGGGAGAGACAAAACGCACACACTCACCGTTGTCACACCTCCAGTTGATGTTGATGCAGCGGCCGTTGTTGCAGGTGAACTGGGTCAGAGGGAAGCAGGTCGGGTACGCTGCAGACACAAACGCCGGCGAGACAAACACGGCGTCAAAGTCGGGCAATCGGATGGTTCCTATCGACTTTCCTGACGCTTTCTGTGGGTTCAATCCGACATTTTGCTGCACACTTTGTACGACCGTGTTAATAACTGACAATAATTACGTTTTACCACCAGATTGTGCTGTGAAAAAGCAATGGATGCATAATGTACTGTGCCTGTAACAAAGTCTCTACTAGTAATAACTTATTCACAGTATTACAATTCTAATAAATAATGTCTGTACCATTTTTAATTGTTATTGTTATTATTATTGTTACAGACATAAGTCAGATCAACCAAAAAAATGTCAATAAAAATACAATAAATACTGGAGTCAATGTTAAAATGACAATAACACTATTTACTAAACCCAAGCGAAAATAAAAATATATAACGTGAATTTTAAACATACTTGCCTGAATATGATGATTATTCAAGTGAAATAAATTAACTGAATATTATATCTTGCAATGTGGTATGTGTTGTATATCAAGATTGAAGTATTACTTAGACAAATACAAACAACAGCGGTCATAATAATGCAATAAAGAAAAGGTCAAAGCAATAATGCGGTGTGATTGTGATTGGGCAATACCTCGAGATGGTTTTTTTTTTCCATGTATTTCTAAAGATCACCACCTTTAGGGGGCGCAGTCGAAGTGAAACGTGTGAAAATGTGTGGCGTTTGGAACAAAAGGCGTGTCACGAACCACACGATGGCGGCTCGTCGGACCGGTCGCCACAGTCGTCGTCCAGGTCACATGTCCAGGAGATGGGGATGCAGCGCCCGCTGGCACACGAGTACTGGTTTGGGGGGCACGTACGAGCTGCGCAAGGAGGGGAAATAATCACACCATTTCATCTAAGGCAATCTGATAGAATGGATTAGTTCTGCTATTTAACTGCTGCTGACTTCTTTTGTCAGTATGAAAAAAGACCCTCTGGAACAATATAATAAATACATAAAATAATAATAATAATAATAATAATAATAATAATAAAAATAATAATAATAATAATAATAATAATAATAATAATAATAATAATAATAATAATAATAATAATAATAATAATAATAATAAATACATTAAAAAATAAATACAAATTAATTAATTTGATTGTTGTTTTCAGGTTTATTTTTAAAAAATTTCAGATTTTTGCTGTATCTGTGTCATTTAGTCCTATTTAGTTTTGTGTGTGTGAATGTGTGAGGTGGAGTATTTTTTCTGTTTGTTTTGTGTGTATTGTTGTAGCAACAACAAAAAAACAAAACAAAAAAAATCACACAAAAAAGGTTAAAAATTCCTAATAAATGAATTAATAAAAAAACCCTTTGGAATAGTCAGTCGATGAGTATCGTTATGATCTGATCCAAACTGTACGCCCAAGAACATGCACGAAAAAGACAACATTTTACGTAGAAAAGTGTATAAATGTGTATAAAATAAATGTGTATAAAGGCAGATTAACCCAAACCATTACTACTCCAGTAACCAGCCGTAAATGTAATGTGAGCGCAGGGAGTAGTGACCTTCAGCTCTTATGAAGCTTAAAACACATACAATTGGACTTAATATATGCATCTGAACGTCCCCGCCGCATGAACGCATGAACAGAAGGCGGAGTGAGGGGAAGGCCGTACCCGAGCAGGTGGTGTTGGACTCGTCCTCGTCGTTGCCGCAGTCGTTGTCTCCGTCGCAGAGCCAGCGCAGAGGGATGCAGCGGTTGTTCTGACACTTGAACCTGTCTGTGGGGCACGTGTGCTGGTCTGAGGGAGGGACATACGGCAGTTTGTCATTTAGCTTCATTTCATTCTTCAAAATCAGAATCAGAAAAGGTGCATTGGCATTGTCAAGGAACAAAATTCACACACTAATGATAATAATAAATAATAATAATAATAATAATAATAATAATATATAATAATAATAATAATAATAATAATAATATATAATTTTGATATTAATAATAATAATATAATAATATAATAATAATAATAATAATAATAATAATAATAATAATAATAATAATAATAATAATAATATTAATAATAATATATAATAATAATATTAATAATAATAATAATAATAATAATATATAATTTGGATATTAATAATAATAATAATAATAATAATAATAATAATATATAATAATAATAATAATGATATATAATAATAATATTATTAATAATAATAATAACATATAATAATAACATTATTATTAATAATAATAATAATAATAATATATAATAATGATATTAATAATAATAATATATAATAATAATAATAATATAATAATAATAATATATAATAATAGTATTAATAATAATAATAATAATATATTATAATGACAACAACAACAATAATAATAACTAATAATGATAATTCATAATAATACAAATAATAATAATAGTAAAAATAATAATAATAATAATAATTAACACAGTATTTAAACTAGGGTGTGTTCGCGTCAGTGCAGTTAGCTCCTCCTTCAGACTCGCAGTTCTCTGTCAGAGGAACTGAAGAAGCGACTTGGATGAGTGGCAAATAATGACATCACGAAATCAAATGTGACTTTACCATTATTGTGAGAAAAAAACCTCACGATTTAATGATTATTCGCGGTTATTGAGACTGAACTTTTCAAGTTTTATGAAATGGAACTCTCGGAAGAGTGAATAAATTTAAATATGACAAAACAATTGAGATTTAGGTCTATTTTTTGGACGATAGCTTGAACTAAAAGGACTTAATTTTGCTTCTAAAATTGTTCCGATTATTACTTTTTTGTTGTTTTACGATTACAGTGTGACCTGAATAACCGGATAATCCTGATGTCCCTAGTGGCAAAACTAAATCACGTTTTAAAACTTTTGTACAGTTGACAGAATTAACATTTATTTTGCTAATATTCAAAGCAGTAATATTCAACCAGGCAAAGTCCAGAAAAGATCCCTCTGAAGCGCATATTCACAGGTCAAAGTTTAAACGCCTCTGCATGTTTGTGTGTGAATGTGTGAATGAAGCTGTAAAAACGCGGGCTCAAACTGACGGCAGAGCTCCGGGGCCTCGTCGCTGTTGTCCAGGCAGTCGTTGTCTCCGTCGCACTTCCATCGCTCCTGGATGCAGCGGTTGTTCTTGCAGGCGAACTCCCCGGGCTGGCACTGCGGCGGCGGCACGTACGACGGGTTCGCTGCGGGGCGAGTAAGAGTAAGAAGTGTCTCCTGTTGTAGTCTGAGAGCGTCAGACAAGGTTTTTATTGTAATACCACCAACAAATTCAATATATAATGAATTCACTTTTGCTTTTAGTCTGCGTTTCTCACAGAAAATTAAAGGGGCGTATGACAGGTTTTTACGATTGTCTAATTTTAACTTAATTGTGTGTATTTATACCTGTCGTACATATAAATGATAGTTTTACGCCGATCGAGCAGGTATTTGTGGAGGAAAGGTTGGAAAAATGTGTTGAAAATGACAGGAAGTGACATCACAGCAGGAACACTCATTCCAGACAAAGTTTATGCAGAATTTACACAAAGAAACAACTTTTTTTGACGCTCTAAACATGAATTCAACTAAATAAAATGTGTATTTTTTAAATAATTAATGAATGGTGACATTAGATGAGTTTTGGCCCAGTGGTTGCAGGGTAATTTCCTACTGTGATGTCATCAATTACAAACAGGAAGTAAAATTATAAACCTAAAAAATTTACTATTCTGTGATCATATTTTTATAAATTTATGCAAAATTAAAAATATATTTATCTTAACTGCATTTTAGTTCAATTAGTCGTCCGACCTGTAGGGGGCGCTTTAAGTGAATGTGCTGATTTTTTATTTTTTTTCAAGCTAAACATATTTTATTTATTTATTGACATTTATTTAACCAGAAAAGTTGCACTGAGCAGTAATTTGGGAGGAGCCTATTGTACATGCTTTTAGTGGGCGGGGAAACTGGAGCGGTCACAGGGAGAACATGCAAACTCCACACAGAAGTAAGATCTTACAAATATCAGAATAACAGATAATTCCTGCTGTAAACAAATACAAAATGCATTAAAAATACATTAAAAAAGTGGAAAACATGTGGATAGAGATGGAAAACCGAGACCTCCGGCTGAGGCCAATATATTTTTTTGTGAACTCATGACTGTTATTTATAGAAAACAAAACAAATGCTTAAATGAAATATCCCTTACATATTTCATTTAATCCCATATGGTATTTTTGTCTCGCTAACAAACACAAAATCTGTCCCATTTTGGCTTCTTTCTCGGACAAACTGAAGCCGTTCCCCGCAGAAAAGGGGCGCCGAGAACGAGCAGCGGGCGGAGCCAAACGGGGGGCCGATAAAACGAGCCCGAAGAGGGCGCTGCAGCGGGTTCGTTTGGGCTCGTTCATCATTTACGCAGCGACAAAAGTGACAAAAGCCAGTATTAAATCATCTTTTTTGTTTTTTTATCCATTGGAAATACCACTTTTTGTCCTTTTTTTTGTCACATCCACTTCAAGGTCCAGTTACTCCAGCAGTTACTCTTATACTCCAATAGTAGTCGATTTCAACACTAAGGAATAGGCTTTGCAGACCACCTTTTCTACTTTTCTGTGCGCTAAAACTCAAGCTCATTCTAAAACCGGTCAGAAAAAGTCACATTTTGTTCTCCTTATCTCCTTTAGTCTGGTTTTTAGGCCCAAACTCAATATATCTGCCTCTGCTGGAGCTTTAAATACAGAAAGGAAATCAGTAAATGTTAAAAAAAACACATTTCTCAGACCGTAGCTGGACGATTCATCTTATTATGCATGTTTTATGGGATTAACAGCGCAGGGAGAACATGCAAACTGCACTCTCAGCCGTGTAAATCAAACCCAGTATTCGATTATTAATCATTTTATGCCTTTTTTATGAATTCAAGGCAAAATACCCAAAATGCCAGCGCTTTCGCTTTTGATGTATTTGTTACTCTTATTGTTTTAGTTCATGTTTTATTGGCATTTCATCTGTCCATCCGGTTGGTTTGACTTGTTTTTATGTTCTAATAAGAAATAAGAAATAAGAAAAGTGTACAAAAGGCATGTAATGAGCGCATTCCTTTGTGTTTTGGACAGATTTTCTCTAGTTTTTCCCAAAGAAACAACAATATAATAATGTTACAGGTCTCAAAATGGTCAAAAACCGGGACACGCCCAGAATAAAACTGGGACAGATCAACGGTTTAGGAAAGATCTGCTGGGATTTGAACCATTATTCGAAACAACCGTGAAATCTTTCCGTTTCTGTCATTCTCGTGGTCCGACATGTTATTATTCTTCAAGTTTACAACATTTGACTTAATGAAAGACAAAATAAAGTTTCATTTGACAAAAAACAGCCAGATAAAAAATATATTTACATTCAGGGCGATAGATTGATCGAAAAATGCTTAATTTTGCTTCTAAAATTGTCACGTTTATCATTTCCTGGTTGTCACGGTGATATTGTGGCCTGAATAATCCTGTGACATCCTTGGCCGGGACGTGGGACGCAAAGGGCTCAAAAGTGGGACTGTCCCGGGTAAAAGGGGACGTCTGGTTCGCTCGCTCTGAAGCCCGTAGTCGCCGGGTTTATTATTCCCAGCGCTTGAGTTCCAGGTGGTCCGTCCACAGTGGAAACAGCGGCGGTCACAGTTCAAGGTGAAAGTTTACGGAGGATTCTTCTCAGCAGCGGGGGGAGTCCAGCTGCACACATGCTGCACGCGCTCAAACGGGCACAAACGCACTTTGTCCCACTTTAAAGAGGATTCAGCACGAGCAGAGTTCATTTTAGAATTAGTTCATTTTTATGGGGTTTGTGGAATTTAAATGTGCTCGACGTCCATGGTCAAAGCTAAAGACAACTAGCATGCTAACAGCGCATTTCCTGGTTTGCTGAGGATGAAACGGTTTATAATTATTGTGCTAGAGTTTCTTTTTATATTCCTTTTATTTACTTTTTACATTGGACGTGAACGTAACCTAAAGGAAATAACCGAGTTTGCCTTTTAACAACATTGAATAGCGCTAGCAGTAAGAGTCGTTAGCCTCCTCAGAAGGGTTAACTTTAGCTAGCTAACGTTACATCGGTGTTGATTAAACAATAGGCCGAGTGTCAGGTCTTTCGTAATTACGTGGAGTTATTGTTTTACCTGGAATATTAGCGTTCAGAGTTTTATGGAACAAAGCTAAAGACAACTAGCATGCTAACAGCGCAATTCCTGGTTTGCTGAGGATGAAACGGTTTATAATTATTGTTTCTTTTTATATTTCTTTTATTTACTTTTTATATTGGACGTGAACGTAACCTAAAGGAAATAACCGATTTCGCTTTTTAACGATGTTGAATAGTGCTAGCAGTAAAAATCGTTAGAAAATGACAGGAAGTAATCACACCAGGACACTCATTCCAGTCAAGTTTTTTTGCACCAATTTACACAACGAAAACACTTTTTGACTCTTTAAACAGAATTCAATTAAATAAAATCCTCTATCATATATTTTTATTTTGTCAAAATAAATTAAAAAATACGACTTAGATGAGTTTTCCTAGTGTGATGTCATGAATTTACAAACAGGAAGTGAAATTCAACCTAAAAATGTGCTTTTCTGGGATAGTATTTATAATATTAGCAAAATTCAAAATAATCTATCTTAACTGCGTTTAGTTCAAGATGTTCCGACCTGTAGGGCGCAGACAACACACACAGAACCTCTGCAGCTGGTGTTGTCGCTGGGGCCAGGACTGGTCTCGGCACAGCACAGCCCTTCCTTCAGGCGTGGCAAACATAAACTACTGCAAGCCGCCGTTGTTCACCCGACAGGCGTTTGACCCTGAAACACGCCAGTCAAACACGGGTCAAAAGTGCGATTCGTGTGTGGGCTTTACGTGACGGCATTCAGCAGTAACATGCATACAGTGTGCTTCAGGACTGTTCGACCGTCATGAATACTGACTAAAAATATACGTTTCACTTGATTTGAAATTTTTTTTATTCGGGACTAAAAACTCCTGCAATGAAACGTCAGTGGATCCTCTCTTTAGAATGTGCTTTTGGCCGCCCAGAAAAACTGGATAAGAGCTTAAAAACTGGCCACTAAATATAAAAAAAATTTTAAATTGTTTTTTTTATAAATAAAAATAAAAAATTGACTGTCAATTTGAAATATGAAATTATTTGGAGCTGAAAATAATAAATAAATAAATAAATAAATTGCAATTTTTCCAACAAATCATTTCTACAGTGGATTCTGTTTTGAGGAGCATTTATTTTCATTTATGGAGGGAAAACTATGAACTGAATCTAGTACAAGAATCACATGTTTAAATATACTTGTTGAATATTTTGTTAAATGACCTCGACACCTGATAACTGCAGTATTCAAACTATTTCGATTGACTGCGACTTTTTTTGCAGCCATGATTTACATTTAACCGTACTTTTTATCTTACTCGTTATACTCGGACTTTCTTAGGGGTGAGGGTCAGGTCAGGGGTCAGGGTCAGGGTGGTCAGGTCAGAGTGAGGGTGCATGAGGTGGGTAGGGTTAGGGTCAGGTGAGGGGTAGTGGTCAGGTGTTAGGGTCAGGGCTAGGGCTAGAGAAGGTCAGGGTGAGGTCAGGGGTCCAGGGTAGGCGTTTAAGGGTGGGAGGGGTCAGGGTGAGGGTTCAGTGAGCGGTCAGGGTGAAGGGTTAGGGTGAAGGGTTTCAGGGTAGGGTGAGGGTTAGGGTCAGGCTGAGTGTTATGGTAGGTTAGTGGGTAGGGTCGGCTGAGTTAAGGTCGGTGAAGGGCAGGTGCAGGGTCAGGGTTAGGGTGAGTGGTTAGGGGTTCAGGTGAGGTCAGGGTGAAGGGTCAGTAGGGTGTCAGGGTTAGGTCGGTGCTAGAGTCGGTTAGAGGTTAAGTCAGGTGAGGGTCAGGGGTCAGGGTCAGGGTAGGGTCAGGTAGGGTGGAGGGTCAGCGGTGAGGGTCAGGGTCAGGTTCCAGGGTCGGTTATGGTCGGGTTAAGAGTTAGTCAGGGTGAGGGTCAGGGTTAGGGTCAGGGTGAGGTCGGTAGGGTCAGTGGTGGAGGGTCAGGGTGAAGGGTCAGGGTTAGGTTAGGGTCAGGGTTAGGGTCAGGATTATGGTCCAGGTGTTAGAGTTTAGGTCAGGGTTATGGTCAGTGTTTAGGGTCAAGGGTGAGGGTCAGTAGGGTCGGGAGTCGGGTTTCAGGGTGATGAGGGTTCAGGGTCAGGTGAGGGTCAGGGTGAGGGTCAGGGTGGGTCAGGGTTAGGGTCAGGAGATGTAGGAGGTTAGTCGAGGAGGTATTCAGGCTGAGGTCAGGGTGAGGTAGGGTTAGGTCGGTGAAGGTCTGAGGCAGTCGTTAGTAGGTGGTAGGGTGGGCAGTGTATTGGGTCAGGGTTTTAGTGGTCAGGGTTAGCACATTAGGTCGGTCAGTAGTCTAGAGGTCAGGCGGTCAGGTGTCAGGTAGGGGCACCTTGCTTGCTGCTGGGCGTCGTAACATGCGGATCTCGAAGATGGCGGCCTCGTCGTTGGTCTGGAGCAGGGTGGCCGTGCCCGTCGTGGTGTCCAGTTTGGAAGATGCCTGCCGCTGCGATACTCGTTCCAGAAACAGGAAGTGCTTGTAGTGACACAGGCCAAGGCGTTGGTTTCAGCTCCTGCCCTCGTAACACCGTCTGCGAGGACAAACCTCAAAGGCACGGACGCGTATTATCACCTCTCTGCGTGTGTCATAGCGAGCCGTACTAACAAAAGGATAACGTTGTTTCTTTTTTCAAATAAGGGTAGAACAGAGCTTCTCAACCCTGTTCTGGTGCGCCCCCTAGAAGATGAACAATGTATCACGCCGCCCCACAGCGCTCGAGATATAAAGATGATCAAAATAAAACAATAAGCAATTACTATATAATCACTATTGAGCCTGAAAATAAAAGTAATTAGAGTTAATTAATCGAAATGACCTCCGCGTGTTTGCTTTAGGAAGGGTCGAACGGTCAGCAGAGGGCAGTAAAACGCAGTTTCTAACATCCCCATTAGAATATCTCCATGACCCAAAATAAATAATAATCCCGGCAAGCTAAAGATATTTTACCCGATTTCAAACTATGAAAATGTTGATCTCCTTGTTGGTTCTTCTTTCTTTTCTTTTTAATTAATTTTGATGAATGAGCTTTTTTTGACGAAAAGCAAACGCTGACTTGCGCTATTCGTGTCCCGCCAGGAGCCAAAGCAGAGGACCACCCACCGAGTGTCTCTAATAGCCAGACTCTGCTGGTCAAACACCCGTCACACCATCCTTTTGACTCGCCAGCGCCCCTCAGTTTTCAACGGGTTAACCACACAAACAGAACACTTAGATCTGAATGGTTCTCCAGTGTTTGCTGTTCTTCCTTTACCAGTTCTCGTCCAAGAAACGTGTTCTTTCCCCTTCCTCTCAGACGGTGTTCTTTTCTTCTCTCAGACGTGTTCTTTCATCCTCTCAACATGTTCTTCCTTCCCTCCACATGTTCTTTCCTTCTCTCAAACGATCTTCTCACCTTCCTCTCACACATTCTTTACCTTCCTCTCAGACGTGTTCTTTACCTTCCTCTCAGGGTCGTGTTCTTCCTTCCTCTCAGAACGTGTTCTTTCATTCCTCTCAGACGTGTTCTTTTACTTCTCTCAACATTCTTCTTCGACGTCTTTCCTCTCAAGACGTGTTCTTTCACTTCCTCTCAGACGTGTTTCTTTCCTTCCTCCTCTCAGACGTGTTCTTTCCTTCCTCTCACACATGTTCTCACGCTTCCTCTTCAGACGTGTTCTTCCTTCCTCTCACACATGTTCTCCTTCCTCTCCACATGTTCTTTCCTTCCTCTCACATGTTCTCACCTTCTTCAGACGTGTTCTTTCCTTCCTCTCACACTGTTCTCCTTCCTCTCACATCATGTTCTTTCCTTCCTCTCCACGTGTTCTCACCTTCCTCTCAGACATGTTCTTTCCTTCCTCTCACACTGTTCTACCTTCCTCTCACACATGTTCTTTTCCTTCCTCTCACACATGTTCTTCACCTTCCTCTCAGACGTGTTCTTACCTTCCTCTCACACATGTTCTCACCTTCCTCCACACTTTCTTTCCTCCTTCTCACACATGTTCTTTCCTTCCTCTCAACATGTTCTTTCCTCCTCTCACACATTGTCTTCCCTCTCACACATTCTTTCCTTCCTCTCACACATGTTTCTCACCTTCCTTCGACGTGTTGAGTTACACATTCTCGAATCGGTCGTCAGTGGAGGACCCAGTACAGGATTCCTTTGGGGATCCAGGCTCAGCCCGTTCGGCCACAGGACGGTTTTACTGGTGAGGGAACACCTTCGGTTGGTCCCGTCCATCCAGGCACGCTCATTTACGCGCTTGCTGGCCTTGGGGTCCTCCTCCCAGTCGGTCCAGACATCCACCTGCGAGGTAGAGGAGGCCGGGTTAGTAGCCGGTCAGCGAGGCCGGGTCAGGAGGCCGGGTTAGGCAGGCCGGGTCAGGAGGGCGGGTCAGGAGGCCGGTCAGGAGGCCGGGTCAGGGAGGTCGGGTCAGGAGGCCGGGTCAGAGAGGCCGGTTAGGAGGTCGGTAGGAGCGGGTCAGGAGGCCGGGTTAGGAGGCCGGGTTAGGAGGCCGGTCAGGAGCCGGGTTAGGAGGTCGGTTAGGAGGCCGGGTCAGGAGGCCGGGTTAGGAGGCCGGGTTAGGAGGCCGGGTTAGGAGCCGGTCAGGAGGCCGGGTCAGGAGGTCGGGGTCAGGAGCGCGCGGTCAGAGAGGCCGGTCGGGTTTAGGGAGGCCGGGTCAGGAGGCCGGGTTAGGATGCTGGTCAGGAGGTCGGGTCAGTGCACGTCGGGTCAGGAGGCCGGAAGGAGGCGGCAGAGGCCGGGTTAGAGGCCGGGGTCAGGAGAGGCCGGGCAGGAGGCCGGGTCAGAGGTCGGGTCAGGGAGGCCGGGTCAGGAGGTCGTGGCAGAGGCGGGTCATGAGAGTCGGCGAGGAGGTCGGGTCAGGAGGTCGGTAGGAGGCCGGGTCAGGAGGCCGGGTCAGCGAGGCCGGGTCAGGAGGCCGGGTTAGGAGGCGGGTTAGGACCGGGTCAATCGGGTCAGAGCCGGGTCAGGAGCCCGGGTCAGGAGGCCGGGTCAGCGGATGGCCGTCAGGAGTCGGTCAGGAGGGTGGGTAGGAGGCCGGGTTAGCTGAGGCGGTCAGGAGTCGGGTCAGGAGCCGGGTCAGGAGCCGGGTCAGGAGTCGGGTCAGGAGCCGGGTTAGGAGGGGCCGGTCAGGGAAGCCGGGTCAAGGAGGCCGGGTCAGGAGGTTCGTCGTTAGGAGGCCGGGTCAGGAGGCCGGGTCAGAGTGAGGTCGGGTCAGGAGGCCGAGGTCAGGAGGTCGGGTCAGAGAGGTCGGGTCAGGAGGCCGGGGTCAGGAGGCCGGGTCAGGAGTCGGTCAGAGAGGTCGGGTCAGGACGGCCGGGTCAGGATGGTCGGGTCAGGCACGGCCGGTGGCAGGAGGCGGGGTAGGAGGCCGGGTCAGGAGGTCAGGAGGTCGGGTTAGGAGGCCGGGTCAGGAGGTCGGGTCAGGAGGTCGCTTATCTCATCCATTACATGTCGGTTTGTCCCTTGTTTACAGTTGGAATGACCTCATCTTACAAACAGTCAAAACTAGGGAAAACTATAACTTCAATTGTTTTGAATCTCATTGTAACAATATTTCAGAATTGATCATAATAAAAAAAAAAAATTTTTTGGATAATGGACTCATTTTCAATAGTTTCATTCATGTTGCCACATGGTTTTATGTTTGGTCAAACTAAAGGTCGGAACAAAACTGTTCCTCGCTCTCCCCCCTCTCTCACCCGTGCAGAGGGTCCACCACGATGGCTCGTGGGTGCGTCATCTTGCCCTCGATCAGGGTCTTCTTGGTCTGTGAAGCCTTCTCCAGTCGGGCCACGCTGATGGTCTTCTTGGGCCCGTCGTCGGTCCAGTACAAATTATCGGCCATCCAGTCCACGGCGATGCCCTCCACCGTGTGGATCCCTGCGGGTCAAGCACACGCCCGGGTTAGACGCCCGGGTTAGACGCCCGGGTTAGACGCCCGGGTTAGACGCCCGGGTTAGACGCCCGGGTCACGACAGTCCACACTGCCACATCCTAAAACTGGTTTATGGCTAATATCTGTGTCATTACTGAGCCAAAGCTCATGAACCGCGTTGAGTTGTTTTTCTTTGTTTTAGGCACGAAAACAAAGACAAAGAATTAGAGACGGAAATGTGTGAAAAACTGAAGTGGTTTAGCCCGACACGCAGCCCGCTTCCCATTTACTCACGTGAGCTCTGAGGAGAAGAGACTATAGCCAACGCCGGGTCTGGTGCATTTAGAGTATTTTTGTTATTCTTTTCATCACTCAACCACACACCGAACTCCACTTTTGTTATTCGCTTGCATTTTTCCGGATATGGAACACGCTGTGGTTTTACACCCAGAGCATCACAAACAGGCTCAGAGTGGGACAGGTTCACGGGACGTTCATCCACAAACATCAGCTCATGTTGCAGCAGATCATAAACGGCACAATTCAGCTGGAAACATCACTCCAGCGCATTAAAAATGGATTTTGTGTTTATTCTCTGTTCAGTGCTTCACTAATGACCAGAAAGGCTGAAAGACCACCACTGCACGTGTTTCTGTTTGAGTTACATCGACCCGCGGCCTCATCTGACGACATAGCGCCCCCTAAAGGACTAAAGAGGGTGGTCCGCTCACCTTCCTTCAAGATGGTGTCCCGCTCCGTCCCGTCGATCTTCTGCCGCCCGATGATGTAGCTGGTGGCGTCGGCGAAGTAGATGAAGTCGCTCTCGGCGTGGAAGTCCAGGGCGCGCGGGTTCATCAGGTTCTCGATGGGGATCATGTACTCGTCCGGCACTTTGGCGTTCATGTCCATGCCCCTGATGACCCCCGGGCGACCTTTGCCGTACACCAGGAACAGCTCGTGCTCGGGCTCTGCGGCAAAACGACGACAGCTACATTTAAAAGGGCAAAAAGGGTTTTGAATGTGTTCTTTTTACAAGTTAGTTTGGTGGGATAATGTCTGAGGTACATATGACAGTATGGATAATCTGTTCGAGGTACATATGGATAATGTCTGAGGTACCATGTGGGATAATGCTGGGACATATGGGGATAAAGGTACTAGGTAATCGTCATGTGGGATTTAATGTCTGAGTACATATGGGATAATGTCTGAGGTTAAATAATGGTAAAAAATGATGGGATAATGTCTGAGGTACATATGGAATAATGTCTGAGGTAAATATAGGGATAATGTCTGAGGTAAGTATGGGGATAATGTCTGAGATACATATGGTAAAAATGATGGGATAAATGTCTGAGGTACATATGAATAATGTCTGAGGTACATGATGGGATAATGTCTGAGGTAAATATGGGATAATGTCCAGAGGTACATATGGTAAAAATGATGGATAATGTCTGAGGTACATATGGAATATTGTCTGAGTACATATGGGATAATGTCTGAGGTAAGTATGGGATAATGTCTGAGATACATATGGTAAAAATGATGGGATAATGTCTGAGGTACATATGAATAATGTCTGAGGTACATATGGGATAATGTCTGAGGTAAATATGGGATAATGTCCGAGGTACATATGGTAAAATGATGGGATAATGTCTGAGGTACATATGGAATATGTCTGAGGTACATGTGGGATAATGTCTGAGGTACATATGGATAATGTCTGAGGTACATGGGATAATGTCTGAGGTACATATGGGATAATGTCTGAGGTTAAATATGGGATAATGTCTGAGGTACATATGGTAAAAATGATGGGATAATGTCTGAGGTACATATGGAATAATGTCTGAGGTACATATGGGGATAATGTCTGAGGTAAATATGGGATAATGTCTGAGATACATATGGTAAAAATGATGGGATAATGTTTGAGGTACATATGGGATAATGTCTGAGGTACATATGGATAATGTCTGAGGTACATATGGGATACTGTCTGAGGTAAAAATGGTAAATATGGGATAATGTCAGAGGGTAAATATGGATAATGTCTGAGGTACATATGGGATAATGTCTGAGGTACATATGGACGTCTGAGTAAAAATGGTAAAAATGGTAAATATGGGATAATGTCAGAGGTAAATATGGGATAATGTCTGAGGTAAATATGGGATAATGTCTGAGGTAAATATGGGATAATGTCAGAGGTAAATATGAGGATCATGTCAGAGGTAAATATGGGATAATGTCAGAGGGTAAAAAATGGATAATATGGGATAATGTCAGAGGTAAATATGGGATAATGTCAGAGGTAAATATGGGATAATGTCTGAGGTAAAAAATGGATAAATATGGGATAATGTCAGAAGGTAAATATGGGATCATGTCAGAGGTAAATATTGAGATAATGTCACAGGTAAATATGGGATAATGTCAGAGGTAAATATGGGATAATGTCTGAGGTAAAAATGGTAAATATGGGATAATGTCAGAGGTAAATATGGGATAATGTCAGAGGTAAATATGGGATAATGTCTGAGGTAAAAATGGTAAATATGGGATAATGTCAGAGGTAAATATGGGATCATGTCAGAGGTAAAAATGGTAAATATGGGATAATGTCAGAGGTAAATATGGGATAATGTCAGAGGTAAATATGGGATAATGTCAAAGGTAAATATGAGATCATGTCAGAGGTAAACATAGGATAATGTCTGAGGTAAATATGGGATGTCACCATAAACCAATACATTTTTCCGTTCTCAGATGTGCACAACAGCAGAAAGGAGAATGCACAGAGTGAGTCAGAGAGTTTTGAAACTGATCTGTCTGTGTCTGTTTAAACTGGCTTGTAGCGCCCCCTGCATCTCAAACTTCATATGGAGACAGAACTTGAGTCCTGGTTTGAATTGATCAAAACTAAAGACAGACTTTGTCTACTGAAGGCTCCTGTTTAACTGTAAAAGAACCTGTGCAGCTGCAGCACAAAAAGCCTGTGTCCTTCAGTCCAAACTGCCTGGTCAGGCTGGGGCCCCTCGGACCACTTGAAGCCCTACGGCACTGATCATCATGTGACCACGGATGTGACCATGTATCTGACCATATATCTGACCCAAAGTGCACTGACGAGACCATGGGCTCACAGGAGATAACACAATCACAAACATATTTACAGAAAACTACAAGTAAACAGAGTATTTATCAGGAAAACGGCAGATTAAAGTGACAATTGGAGACCTTGAACCCACCTCTGCTGTGATCCATAGAAATACTGAATACTTACTGAACGACTAATGGAAATCTATCTGCTCCTACATTTGATTCTAGTCCAAACATTGTTTTAAATAGAGTGAAATTTACGGCTAAGTGCTTTTAATATTATCGACAAGATGTTTGAATTTTGGGCCGAGAGGGAAAATGAAGTGACGATTGATTCTGTCGTTTAGATAAAAATGGCAGAAAATAGTTGTGTTATTACAGTGTTAAATGTTTTACGCTTCTGCTTCTTTGTTCCGCTTTAGTATCTCAAATCCAACCTTGGTCGTCCTTGGTTTCGGATCGATACAAACGACGGCCCAAACACTTTTTACAAGACGACAAATCAATCAGAACGTCTTGTTTGTGTTCAGAGTTTAAAGTCTCATTTGCAATAGAGCTTTAAATTCTGCTGTATAAAATAAATGTCAAACCACTTCATACTAAGACGTGCTGGGCTATAATTCAACATTTGCATTTCCTCACGCAGACACAGGGGGCGCTCTTCCTCACGCAGATATAGGGGGGCGCTCTTCTTCGCGCAGACACAGGGGGCGCTCTGGGACAGTTCTCCATTTGCAGTAATTGTTAATCTGCGTCTCTCTTATGGACCATGTTGTTGTTGTTGTTGTTGTTGAGCGTTTTTGTGGGATTGCTTGTCTCCGCAGTCCTGAGCGGAATCTGCTGCTGTGATTTTGCAAGAATCAATTAAATAAAAATGTTTTAAAAGGGGCATTTTGAAGTAAGACTGAGATTTGAATGCCCTGAACCTTGTGGTCAAAGAATAATGCAAAGTCATTACACTCAGATGTGGATTCTATTAGAACGTTTCCTTTTGTCACGCCATGTTTCAGTTAAAAACTTTAACATGCAGGGGGAGAGCAGGGGAGAGCAGGGGAGAGCAGGGGGAGAGCAGAGGGGGAGAGCAGGGGGAGAGCAGGGGGAGAGCAAGGGGAGAGCAGGGGGAGAGCAGGGGAGAGCAGGGGAGAGCAGGGGGAGAGCAGGGGGAGGCAGGGGGAGAGCAGGGGAGAGCTACGGGGAGCAGGGGGAGAGCAGGGGGAGAGCAGGGGAGAAGCAGGAGGAGAGCAGGGGGAGGGCAGGGGAGAGCAGGGGGAGAGCAGGGGAGAGCTAGGGGAGAGCAGGAGGAGAGCAGGGGGAGAGCAGGAGGAGAGAGCAGGGGAGGAGCAGGAGGAGAGCAGGGGGAGAGCAGGGGGAGAGCAGGGGGAGAGCTAGGGGAGAGCAGGTGGAGAGCTGGGGGAGAGCTGGGGAGGCAAGGGAGAGGGGGGAGAGCAGGGGGAGAAGGGGGAGAGCAGGGGGAGAGAGGGGGAGAGCAGGGGGAGAGCAGGGGGGAGAGCAGGGGGGAGAGCAGGGGGAGAGCAGGGGGAGAGCAGGGGGAGAGCAGGGGGAGAGCAGGGGGAGAGAGCAGGGGAGAGCAGGGGAGAGCAGGGGAGAGCAGGAGGAGAGAGCAGGGGGAGAGCAGGGGAGAGCAGGGGGAGAGCAGGGGGAGAGGCAGGGGAGAGCAGGGGAGGAGCAGGAGCGAGACAGGGGAGGAGGGGAGAGCAGGGGGAGAGCAGGGGGAGAGCAGGGGGAGAGCAGGGAGAGGGAGCAGGGGGAGAGCAGGGGGAGAGCAGGGGGGAGCAGAGCAGGGGAGAGCAGGGGGAGAGCAGGGGGGGCAGGGGAGAGCAGGGGGGAGGAGCAGGGGGAGAGCAGCAGGGGAGAGCAGGGGAGAGCAGGGGGAGAGCAGGGGGAGAGCAGGGGAGAGCAGCAGGGAGAGCAGCAGGGGGGAGAGCAGGAGGAGAGCAGGGGGAGAGCAGGAGGAGAGCAGGGGAGGAGCAGGAGGAGAGCAGGGGGAGAGCAGGGGGAGAGCAGGGGGAGAGCTAGGGGAGAGCAGGTGGAGAGCTGGGGGCGAGAGCTGGGGAGAGCAGGGGGAGAGAAGGGGGAGAGCAGGGGGAGAGCAGGGGGGAGAGCGGGGGAGAGCAGGGGGGAGAGCAGGGGGAGAACAGGGGGGAGAGCAGGGGAGAGCAGGGGAGACAGGGGGAGAGCAGGGGAGAGCAGGGGGAGAGCAGGGGAGAGCAGGGGAGAGCAGGGGAGCAGGGGGAGAGCAGGGGGAGAGCAGGGGGAGAGCAGGGGGAGAGCAGGGGAGAGCAGGGGAGAGAGCAGGGGGAGAGCAGGGGGAGAGCAGGGGAGGGGGAGAGCAGGGGGAGAGCAGGGGGAGAGGCAGGAGGGGAGAGCAGGGGGAGAGCAGGGGGAGAGCAGGGGAGAGCAGGGGGAGGGCAGAGGGGAGAGCGCAGGGGGGAGAGCAGGGGGGTGTAAAATCACTCACTTTTGCAGGACTTCCCGTCGCTGCCGAGGCTGAAGCCCGAGCGACAGCGGCACGTCCGAGTCTTGTGTCCGTTACCAAGGAGACAGATGTCAGAGCAGCCGCCGGGTTTACTGAACTGGTCCACCTCACAGGCGTGGCTGCGCACTGCAGAGAGAGCAACAGTTCCACACAAACTGGACAAACGCGAGAATAGAGTTTTACGGGCCACAACCGGGCGACCCAAAGCCGACTCGGGCGCTCACCGGGGGGCTGTCGTCTCTGGTGGTACACGTGCAGAGCTCCGCCCTTGTCCACGCGCGTCACCACCTGGTAGTCCGAGCTGTTGAAGCGGTTCACGCGGATCACGCTGGTCTTCGGCTGCATGTTGGCGTTGTCCGAGTTGGTGGCGTAAAGGTAGTTCTCGAACACCGTCAGGCCGTACAAATGCTCGATCTGCCGACAGGGAGAAAGGCAGCGGGTTCGCGAGTTTGCCACGTCGTGCTCGGACCCCTTGAGGCGCTCGCGGTCCGGAACACTTGAAATGGCGTTTGCGTTCATTGTGTTTTTGCGTGCGACTTTTTTAAAGCGAAGCACAGAGCGAAACGTTAGCGATAAACTGCATCTGTTACGACGTTCGTATGCGAGCGTGTCCTCAACCGCTCCTCACAGGTCGCCCCCCGGTGGCACAGTGGGTGAAATGTGGGTCGAACGCAGACAACACATTTGCCTACGGGGGGGGGGGCTAATCCAATCTAACTTCATTTACAATCCTCCTGCCAACAACGCCAATCCGAACGGGAAATAAAAAACGGTTTTGTTTCTAACGTGGCTCAGATTCCAACTGATAAAACTCGTCCAATAAAAACAATAATTGAGTCTATTAAATGAAATTGCAATTGTTCCGCTGAAGCAAACACACCTCACCGCTTTTGCCTCGGATCTAATTAGCTTTTCCCCACTCAAACGCCTCGATAAAAGCCCGTGGGAAGCGTCTCCGCCTGTGACCCGGGGCCCGGAGTCAGATCAACCCTATTCGTCTTGGGTCGGCGGCGCCGGGTGGGTTTGAGCGATGTGTCTGCGGCGCCACACTGAGCGCAGAGTATTAGACGGTATTCATCAAGGGAGGGAATGAAAAAGTCCTAACTCACGGCGAGAGGATCTGACCCCGGAGGGACGCGAGTGGAGAACATGAGGAGGAACACGCCGTGTGCACCTTTAACTGTTTTTTTGGATCAACTTAAAGGGTCTATGGTCACACCGGGAGAAGGCGCCGTGACCTTGAGATCCGTTTTATCTTTTACAGACGAACGCTCGTTTCGTCCGTCCATTTTCCCCCTTTAGCTCTTCCGGAGGGTCCCGAGGCGTCCCCCCCAGTTCAATCTCACCCTCCAATATTTCCCTCGCTCAGATCATATCATACACATAATAGTTTCGCAAGCTTTTGTCAGCGCCACGCCCCTTTTAGCCGACTGACTGACGCACAGGCCACGCCTTGAATCGACCAAGAATGTCTTTAGTCGACAAGAGACCTACGATTTATTAGCTAAAAGAATGTCCTCTGCAATTAGCGTTTGCAAACAGAACTGTTGCTACTGCCATCTTCAGGACAAAAGCGGCATGTTCACTGTGGGCCGTTCCAACAAAACGTCTCAAAACAAAGGATTCTGTCTCTTCTCGTCACGTGAGAGAGTAAGAGTGGCTGAGCTGTTTGTTTCAGGTCGTTAGCAGCTAATGCTAACGCTAGTGGCTATGCTAATAAACGTTAGCCTACTCGCAGACACTTTTAACGAGCCTAATTTCCAACTGTCCGGGTGTTTATATTTTTGGATCAAGCACAAAGCCCGTGCCCTTGAAAGCTTTGAGGGCGTGGCCGGTGTAGAGGGCGTGGCCGGTGCAGAGGGCGTGTCCTAACGTTCCTAAAAAAAAAAAGTGTGGCCTGCGTCCCTCACCAGAAGCCCCTGGATGATGGTGTGCCGGTTCTTGCCCTCGTAGTCCACCACCTCGATGTAGTCCAGGTAGGCGTCGGCCCAGTACACCAGTCGGCTCACCAGGTCCAGCGTGATGCCGTGAGGGAACACAATCTTACTGTCCACCAGCTTCGTCCGGTTCTGCCCGTCCATGTCGCAGCGCTCCACTTTGGGGATCTGACCGTAGTCCGTGAAAAACACCTTCCTGGAGAGACAGAGCGCAGCGAGTCAAGTCACAAAAACGGCATTATTTGCGTTCTGGTCGCATATGTTGTCGTGCATTTCAGCTAAAAGGACACGATGGGATTCGGACGATTACGTGGAGAAATACCCATGAGCAAATGTTAAACCTGATCATGCGTTTTTACTACTTTTCCAGCCCCAGTTTCAGGTCAACTCTACACTGTTCATCTTAAATCTGGATAGACCTGAAGAAGAGGAAGGCGCATGTATACCAGGCGTGTCCAATCTCTTCCTGCTAAAGTGGCCCCAACGACAATAATTCTGCTATAGCAACCAAAACAGCACACATTTTGATGAGATACAGACCTCTCATTGATGTTTCGGAGTAGGATGAATACTTGAGTTCTCAGACTAGGTCCCCAGATTGAGAATGACCCAAAGTCCAGATGATACAACTCAAGCTTTTCCCACGAAGCCCACAATACCATGACGCTACTTTAATCACGGTACTTCAGTTGTTGTTCCACCCGCGCTGGAACGATCCACAGTCTGGCATTAAACCTGTCCATCTCCATGGCGACAAGCAGCTGACACGACAAGGCGCAGTGTTTTTCGAGTCAAATGGAGATGCCTGTCATGGAAAAGGTTGGTACTGCGTGGTACTGCGGAACGTTCTTGGCAACACAACGAACTCTCCATGAGACCAACGTGACGGGAGAAAAGTTCCACAGTGCTCCAGTAAAAGTTGACTTGTCTGGAGTTGGAGGTCACGAGCGCAGCCTGACAAAACTCCCCAAAACAGCTTTAAATAAACCATGTCCTGCTGGAATATTCAAATCACCTGAAGCCATTAACCTTGGAGTCTGTTCCTCTCCAGACGTGGAAACACTGAGCAGAGATGAAACGGCTTCAGGCGAAACGGCTCTGTCAGAAACGCTATCGTCCTGCGCGTAAATGATTAGTGTTAGTCTCATTCCCTTTGACTGCGATAAGGCCGACAAAGGGCCGATGTAGAGGCGGAATGTGGGCCATTGTGGGCCAGACCTGAGGAGCGAGCCAGGGGAACGTCTCATTTGTACTTTACACACGACACATCAAAACTGGGATTCAACTAGGGCTGAACTAGGACTAAACTAGGACTAAACTAGGGCTAAACTAGGTCTAAACTAGGACTAAACTAGGGCTAAACTAGGGCTAAACTAGGGCTAAACTATGACTAAACTAGGGCTAAACTAGGGCTAAACTAGGGCTGAACTAGGACTAAACTAGGACTAAACTAGGGCTAAACTAGGGCTGAACTAGGACTAAACTAGGGCTAAACTAGGGCTGAACTAGGACTAAACTAGCACTAAACCAGGACTAAACTAGGGCTAAACTAGGACTAAACCAGGGACCTGGGCTAAACTAGGGCTAAACTAGGGCTAAACTAGGACTAAACTAGGACTAAACTAGGGCTAAACTAGGGCTGAACTAGGACTAAACTAGGACTAAACTAGGACTAAACTAGGACTAAACTAGGGCTAAACTAGGGCTGAACTAGGACTAAACTAGGACTAAACTAGGGCTAAACTAGGGCTAAACTAGGAATAAACTAGGACTAAACTAGGGCTAAACTAGGACTAAACTAGGACTAAACTAGGGCTAAACTAGGGCTAAACTAGGACTAAACTAGGGCTAAACTAGGGCTAAACTAGGACTAAACTAGGGCTAAACTAGGGCTAAACTAGGACTAAACTAGGTAAACTAGGCTGTAACTTAGGGACTAAACAGGGTAGACTAAAACTAGGACTAAACTAGGATACTAGGCTAAACTAGGCGAAACAGGGCCCAAATCCGGCCCAAATCCGGCCCCAAACCAGGCCCAACCAGGCCCAAACTAGGACCAAACCAGGCCCAACTAGACCAACCAGGCCCAAACCAGGGCCAAACAGGCCAAACCAGGACCAAACCAGGCCCAAACCAGGGCCAAAACAGGGCCAACCAAGGCCAAACCAGGCCCAAAACAGGCCCAAACCAGGACCAAAACAGGCCAAAACAGGACCAAACTAGGACCAAACCAGGCCCAAACCAGGCCAAAACAGGACCAAACTAGGACCAAAACCAGGGCCAAACCAGGCCAAAACAGACCAAAACCAGGCCCAAACCAGGGCAAAACCACCCAAAACAGGCCCAAACCAGGCCCAAACCAGGCCCAAGGCCAAACCAGGCCCAAACTAGGACCAAACCAGGCCCAAACAGGACAAAAACAGGACAGAACCAGGGCCAAACCAGGCCCAAACTAGGACCAAACCAGGACCAATCCTGGCCCAAAACAGGACCAAAACAGAGACCAAAACAGGACCAAACCAGGCCCAAACCAGATGCAAACCAGGCCCAAACCAGGACTAAACCAGGCCCAAACCAGGACAACGCAGCCAGTGTATTGAATATCGATATCGCCGGCAGCTGTATCGATACATCGCCATGAGAATGTTCTGGCACGTTTCACAAAATGTTACCATGGGAAAACAAACAAAAGCTAGCTTGCCACCGACATGCTATTGTAAACACACAGTTGTGATGAAGGCGATTCGAGTCAGAAATGCTCAGCACAAGTGATGATGTCACAAAACTGGGACATTTGAAACTTAGTGTTTGCTGAGGCTCAGAGGGAGAGGACCCAACTCCAGATATGTTTTTGATGAGGGAACAACGTTACCACCAGAACTGGGTAACGTGTCCAAAAACTACACTCAAGTAAGAGTAACATTACTTCAAAGTAAACAGTCCAAGTAAGAGTAAAAAGTATTTGGGAAACTACTCAAGTAACTGTAGCTTTAAGAGTAACATCTGATTTATAATTTGGAGCTAATGTAACTGGAAGAACAAAATCTGGTATTTTCAAACTCTCGACACAAAAATGAGAAAAACTGAATCAGATCTGAAGGAGCGGTTACTTGAATACAAATATTACTCAAGTCAGAGTAAAAGTATGGAGTCAGGAAGTTACTCTAAAAAGTACAATTTCTTGAAAAATTCAAGTAAATGCATGCACTACCACCTCTGGTTACCCTTTAATGTTAAGACACTAACGCATCAGCTCGTGTTGTGGCACAAACTAAATCAGCTCTTTACAGTCAACAAAGATCAGACCCAATGCAAACGGTCACATGTTGGTGAGTCGCCGCTGAGTGCCGGCGCGCAGCACTGACCCCATGTTCGGATCGAGGGCGATGCCTTTGGGGTTGTACAGCTCCTGGTCCAGCAGCGTCACGCACGTCTGCCCGTCGCTGTCGCACACGAAGATCCGGTCGTCCACGTCATCCACGAAGTAAAAGTTCCCCGTGAGCCAGTCGATGGCCATCTGCTCCACATCTGCTCAAGGACAAAGGAAAGGACACGGGCGGGTGTTTAGAGCATGAGCGCGCCGAGAAGACACGTTTGTCTTGTTCACGCAACTATTGACTACAAAACACAAGGAAAAACCATCACACGTTTAAGGCTTTCTATTTTGAACAGTTAGCATGCTACGGCGCCCTTAGCATATTACGGGGCCGTTAGCATGCTACGGCGCAGTTAGCATCATACGGCGCAGTTTGCATGCTACGGCGCAGTTAGAATGCTACGGCGCAGTTAGCATCATACTGCGCAGTTAGCATCATACGGCGCAGTTAGCATGCTACGGCACAGTTAGAATGCTACGGCGCAGTTAGCATCATACGGCGCAGTTAGCATCATACGGTGCAGTTAGCATGCTACGGCGCAGTTAGCATGCTACGGCGCAGTTAGCATGTTATGGCCCAGTTAGCATCATACGGCGCAGTTAGCATGCCACGGCGCAGTTAGCATGCTACGGCGCAGTTAGCATCATATGGCGCAGTTAGCATGCTACAACCTCCGCTCTGGCCCCTGAAAGTCGTGAAACGCATTTTATAAACTCATCGCGGCGGTTGATAACTGCGTATGGAATGTGTACTGTAAGTGAGGAATAACTTCGGACCACTGCGAACAAATCAACTGGGTTTTCACGGTTCTTAAGTAAAAGTAGAATTCGATTTGACCAACGGCGGTTTCGTGGTTTGATTTTCAAACTTTCCGGCGGTAAAAAGCAGCCATTTTGAAGTGACGTGTGACAGCTTTTTACGATTTTCCAATTTTGACTTTATTTGGTGTATTTGTACTTATTGTACATATAAATGATAGTTTTACACCGATCAAGCAGGTATTTGTGGAGAAAACTTTAAAAAATCTGTGGGAAATGACAGGAAGTGACATCACAGCAGGGACACTCATTCCAGTCAAAGTTTATGCACAATTTACATACATAAAAACACTTTTTTGATGCTCTAAACATGAATTCAACAAAAAAAAGTCGCTCTCGAAAATAATGGTGACATTAGATGAGTTTTGGCCCAGTGGTTGCTGGGTAATTTCCTCGTGTGATGTCATTAATTACAAACAGGAAGTGAAATAAAATATGCGTTCCTAAAATATGCGCTATTCTGTCATCGCATTTTTGTAATTTTTTAGCAAAACTCAAAATATATTTATCTTAACTACATTTTAGTTCAATGAGGCGTCCGACCTGTAGGGGGCGCTTTCAAAGTCATGCGATTTGACAAACTTGGCTTAATTCAAAAGCTCAAACTGTAAATAAAATACTCTAAACAAGAAAACTTTAAAATCATGTCATATATTTTATTAGAATTTGATGTGTAAAATGTCATCTCTGTTTCTGACTTAAAATAGACAAATACATTCATTTACACAAACAAGAGCAGCAAATCAATCACAATCCTTTAAATCAGTTTTAAATAACGCATTTACTTTATAATGACCACCTTATGTAAAAATAGCCCCCTTCAGATCTTCAACCTGTCGCGTCAACATAAGCCTTTCGGACCACAACGAGCGAGAGAAGAGACCCCAGACCCCGGAGTCGGGACTGTGGGCAGGACCACCGGGGGAGCGTCTAAATCAGGTGAAAAATCCACACGGGACATGAATTAAGGAGTGCGTTTGGGTCATTGTGTGGAGCCACTTCCTTCCTTCGCTCAAACAAGCGCCGGGACCACGAGCACTCGGCAGACTCACACAGAGAAGACCATTGTTCAGAATCAAAGAGGAGAAGGTGTTCAGAATGACACAAACTCAGCATGAGCTCGGACCCCCCGCAGCGTGGACACCGGAGATGAACAGGAGAAGAAGAAGACAGAGTGTGCTTTGTTTACATTGGGAGGGAAAATCACTGTAAGTGATTCAAATGTCGGGTCGCGGGGGTCTAAGCAGGGGCTGCCACACTTCCCTCACCCCAGACCCTTCCTCCAGGCCACAGAGAGACAGGAGTCTTCCCCCGGTGGTGATCAGTGTATGAATACTGTGTGGTGGCTGAGTGGTTAGCACTCATGCTTCTCAGGTTCAGGGTTCGACTCCCGACTCTGTGTGCAGTTTGCAGGTTCTCCCCGTGTCTAGGTGGGTGTCCTCCAGTTTTCTCCAGTTAAGACCCTGACCAAGACTAAAGATGGAGGTCCACACGGCTCCCGACAGGTTCAACCCCGGCCTGAAGAAAGAATGAATTTCCCTCACGGGGGACGAATAAAGGGTCTTTGAATAACCTTTTCTGGACCAGTCCGGAACATGAGCTGAACTAACATTATAAAAATGGGACACAATATTTGTTTGTATAAAAGTGCACCAGGCCTAAAGAGCGAGAAGAGAGCGTGAAGGGGCTCCACAGCCACAAGAGATGTTTGTACAGCTGCAGCTCCAGCAGAGTTCTGAAGATGAGGCTCAAAACAAGAACAATAGGGCAAATCTCATGCCTTGTTCTCAGCCTTTAAAGATGACACATTTAGTTTGGCATTTCGGGTTTTAGAATTTTAAAACGTGTTTTTGAGGCTCGGCGGGGAGAGGACTTTCTCATCAGACTGTGAATGAAGCTAAACGTGAAGCTCCAGCCGAGTTTGTGACGAGGAACGGCGTGAGACCAGGTCAGAAGAGAGGAGAAGTTAGCATGATATGTGTCCTTTAAGACTGCAAAATACTGAGTATTGCTGCTTTTACCAGCTACTATTACTCCAGCGATACTACCACCACTCTTACTCGTATATAACTACCATATACTACTGCAGTACTATCTACAATACTATCAGGGTGCTTCCTGTCTACGGCGCTGTCACCACAACTATTCATATTTATTCAAACACGGGTAAAACTCTTCTACTTTTACTTCATCACCACTAATGTGCAGTACTAATACTACAGTGTGTGCTCGTACTGTCCTCCTCCCACAGCTGTGAAGCATAAGTAAAACATAGATCTGATTCAGCGCGCAATGCGTTTCTGCAAAAGCGGGACAGGAAATGACGAGGCAGATTCCAGCGCCGTCATAAAACGTGTCCGTCGTGAAAAGCTCGCAGCGGCGGGCCAATAAACCCGGCCGTAACTCAATGTACACGTACTTTTACTACTGAGAAAGAGAGAGGGGGAGAAGGAGGGAGAGGGGGAGGGAAGGAGGGAAGGAAGAGGGAAGGAGGGAGGGAGGGAAGGAGGGAGGGAGGGAGGAGGAGGGGAAGGAGGGAGGGGGGGGGAGGGAGGGAAGGAGGAGAGGGAGAGGGGGAGGGGGGGGGGGGGGGAGGGAGGGAGGGAAGAGGGAAGGAGGGAGAGGAAGGAGGGAGGGAGGGAGGGGGGAAGGAGGGAAGGAGGGAGGGGGGAAGGAGGGAAGGAGGGAGGGAGGGAAGGAGGGAGGAAGAGGGAAGGAGGGGGGAGGGAGGAGGGAAGGAGGGAAGGAGGGAAGGAGGAAGGAGGGAAGGAGGAGGGGGAGGGAGGGGGAAGGAGGGAGGAGGGAAGGAGGGAAGGAGGGAAGGAGGAGGAGGGAGGAGGGAGGAGAGGGAGGGAGGGAGGGAGGAGGGAGAAGGGGGAGGAAGAAGGCAGGGAAGGAGGGAAGGAGGAGGAAGGAGGGAAGGAGGGAAGGAGGGAAGGGAGGAGGGAGGTAGGAAGGGGGAGGGAGGAGGGAAGGACGGAGGGAAGGAGGGAGGGAGGGAGAGGGGGAGGAAGGAGGGGGAGGAGAAGGAGGAGAGAGGAGGGAGAGGAGGAGGTGAGGGAGGGGGGAGGAGGGGGAGAGGAGGGAGGGAGGGAGGGAGGAAAGGAGAGCAATGAAATCAACTTTAAATCCAAGATTGAAGGTTCAGTCGTTTGTCTTGTCCAAATTACTCTGGAGTAAAAGTATGCTGCTTTACTTGCGAGGGTCTGCGTTTGGGTGATAAAACTGGCGGCTGCAGGAATGTCGGAGGTTTCACGGTCTCAAACTCAAAGCGGGGGGAAACCCTCTGCATTGACCCGTCCTTCGTCTTGGCATGCAGGGAGAACGTAGTCCAACCTTCGCTGGGCGCAAACGACATAGGTTTCGTGCGGCGCAGCACGACGGATGTGGATTGGTTCTAAACACGCCAGCTGTATCCCTCCTCTTCAGGAAGATTTCCAACGGGCCATTCGAGATCGAATGACAGCGCTAACCCAACGCTTATTGCTAATTTAATTATTATTACTTAAAGCTTATATTATCTATTATGATTCAATTGATTCATAATAAATTAAAATCATAAAAGAATAAATGGAAATAAAATTAAGAAAAAAAATATAAAATAAAAAATAAAATAAAAAAAATAAATAACATAAAAAATAAATATAAGGTAAGAAGAGAGAAACAGCAGAGAGCAGAAGGAGGCAAAGTAGGAGAGAAACATCCTGGCTCCAGATCAAATAGTTTAGACTTTACGTACAAAGTGAAAAGACGACGCGAGCACATGCAGGAGATAGGGGAGAGATGAGAGGGCAGGTGTGGAAGTTGGCCATTGTTCTCAGGGGCTTTTGGTGGGTTTGTGGGAACGAGTGAGAGGCCGTATTTCCCAGAGGCCCTCATTTTAACACCTTCTTTAGACGCTCTCATATGCCTGTGCGCCAGACACGCGACAACGGAAGTTGGAGACTCTGAACGCTTCGGTAAGCTTGCGTGTGACGACTAGGACACGCATCTAGAACCGAAACCTGAATTGAGGGAAGCTCTGGAACTCTTGAGGGTAACCCTGGGAACGCTTGAGTGAAGAACGCTCTGGTGGGAACGCTCTGAGAAGACGTCTGAGAACGATCTAGGAACGCTCTGAGGAACGCTCTGAAGCTCTGAGGAACGCTCTGAACGCTCTGAGAACGCTCTGAAGGAAGCTATGAGAACGCTTGAGGCAAGTCTGAGGAAACGCTCTGAGGACACTCTGAACGCGTCGTGAAACGCTCATGGAACGCCTGAGGAACGCTCTGAACGCTCCTGAGGACGTCTGAACTCTTGGAGCTCTGAGGCAACGCTCTGAACGCTTTGAGAACGCTCTTTTGGAAACGCTCTGTGGGACGCTCTGAGGAACCTCGACGCTCTTGGAACGCTCTGTGCGAACCCTTTAGCCTCCTCTCTCTCCTCTCTCTTCCTCACTCCCCTCCCTTCTCCCCCTGTCTCCCCCTCTTTAGCTTCTCCTCTTCTATCTCTCTCGTCCAACTCCCCCCTCCTTCCCCTCCCTCTTATACCCTCCTCTTCCCTCCTCTTCTCTCTCTCTCTCTGCAGACGAACGTCTCTTCTCTCTCTCTCTTTCCTTCCGTCCGCCCCTCTTCCCTCCCCTCCCCTCTTAGTAGCCTCCTCTCTCTCATCTCTCTCCTCTCTCCTTCCCTCCCTCTCTCTTCCCTCCTCTCCCTCCCTCCCCCGTCCTCCCTCTTTAGCTCTTCCTCTCCTCTCTCTCCTCTCTCTCTTCCTCTTCTCTCCCCTCCCTCTACCCGTCCTCCCCTATTAGCCCCTCTCTCTCTCTTCTCTCTTCTTTCCTCCTCCTCCTCCCCCTTTAGCCTCCCTTCTCTCTCTTCTCTCCTCCTTCTCTCTCTCTCTCTCTTTCCTCTTCTCCCTCCCCTTCTCCTTCCCCCTCCCCTCTTAGCCTCCTCTCCCTCATCCTCCTCCTCTCTTCCCTCTCCTCCCTTCCCTTCCTCCCTCCTCCCCCCCTCCTCCCCGTCCTCCCCCTCTTTAGCTCCTCTCACTCCATCTGCTCTCCTCTTCCTTCCTCCTTCCCTCCCCTCGTCCTCCCTCTTTAGCCTCCTCTCCTCTCTCTTTCTCCCTCTCCTTCCTCCCTCCTCCCCTCCCTTCTTCCCTCTTAGCTCCTCTCCTCTCTCTCTCTCTCTCTCTCTCTCTCTACCTCTCTCCCCCCTCTCTCCTTCCCTCTCCCCTCCCCTCCCCTCTTTAGCTCTCTCCTTCATCTCTCTCCTCTCTCTTCCTTCCTCCCCCTCCCCCCCGTCCCTCCCTCTTTATGCCTCCCTCCTTCATCTTCTCCTCTCTCCTTCCTCCTCCTCCCCCTCTCCCCCGCCCTCCCTCTTTAGCATCCTCTTTCTCTTGTTGCCCAGCGACCGAGACGCAGAGTCCATTTGATCCATTTCCCGTTCAGTCCGCTTCATCAAACCGCATGAAAACACTAATTCGTCGGTAATGAAAAAACAAGTTCCTTATTCCCCCGCTCTGCTTTACACAGTTCTTTCTCTTCGGCGCGTGGAAACCCCCCCCCCAAAACCCGTGGCCCCGTGCTGTTACCCAGAAATATATTTAAGAGTGTGTGGACGGGGCCTCGACTGCGAGCGCGGGGGCCGTAACATTCTACAACAGTGGTAATAAACGCTGTGATGCTTTCATTTCCTGATGAAGTTTATTCTGATCACGGTGGAGAAAAGAGAGCGAGCTCCTGCTTCGCGACGAAGTGTGTGTTTAACAACCTGATAAAGCCTTTATTCTGCGCATTACGCAGGAACGATAAACACCTTATTATGACTGTTGTACTAAAACTGTGGTAAAATACAGCACTGTCAGAACTACATGTCTTACTTCAACGTTTTGTCTCTGCTCCTACAGTGCGCTGTACTATAGTGCCTATAGTATTACTAAACAACTTTCTTCTGTCCACTAACAAAATGCCAGGTGCGTTGTAACTAGATTATTAAATATTATTATTATGTTTGTATTATTATTATCATTATATTATTATTAATTTATTTTGTAATGATGTATATGTTATGTTATTTATTTAAATTAATTTTATTTATTGTATTAATTTTAATTTTTTTATTTGTTATATATCATTTTTTGATTATTTTTATGTTTATTTTTATACCCAAAGCAAATACAATATTGGTTTTATATGGGTAAAAAACAGGAATTGATTAAAATAGATTTAATTCTTCTAATAAATTGGTTCATATTAATTTCAGGATTCAGAGTACCTTTAGGTCAGTAGTCAGTATAATTAGATTATTTTCCACAACAGAAGCAATCGTCCAGTTCATCCTGGGTCTAGTTTTCCTGTATTTGTGTTCGGGGTTCTGTTCCAGTCCAGGTCCGGTCCACTAGGCCATAATGAGCTGAATCAGAACAGTGAACTTTTCCTCAGCCTATTTTAGCAGGCTAAAAATATTGAGCTTAGCTCGCTCTCACACATGTACTGAGTATTTGAAGAGAGCGGTAGCGGAGCGCAAAGTAGAACAGCCGGCGGGGTTCAGAGAAGTGTGAAGCGAAGTCGCGGCGTAGATCGGATAAGCGCGCGGATTAGGAAAAGGCCGCGATCGATCACGTTTATTTGAAAACGCCGTTATAATCTGTAAACGGACTTGACTGACTGTGGTTAAAACGGTCGCTGGTGCAGCCAGAATCTAGGTGACTCTGGTGGATATCCTCAGGTGACCTCTTGGTGAATATCCTCAGGTGACCTCTTGGTGAATATCCTCAGGTGACCTCTTGGTGAATATCCTCAGGTGACCTCTTGGTGAATATCCTCAGGTGACCTCTCAGCAAATATCCTCAGGTGACCTCTCAGCAAATATCCTCAGGTGACCTCTCAACGAATATCCTCAGGTGACCTCTCAGCGAATCCTCATGTGACCTCTCAGCGAATATCCTAAGATGACCTCTTGGTGAATATCCTCATGTGACCTCTCAGCGAATCCTCAGGTGACCTCTTAGCAAATATCCTCAGGTGACCTCTCAGCGAATCCTCAGGTGACCTCTCAGTGTTGGGGTCAGAGGTCAGGTCTGTAGATTGGTTCGTGGTTCATGTCTGTCATTCCACATGGAATACAAACTGGCACAAAGTTCAGCGTCTTCTCTGTCGGCGCGAACGTACAAAATCTCCCATAGAGTTACACAGGCCCCGCCTCCCTCTGAGATTATGACATCATCACAGTCTTTTTAGTAGTTTCATTTGAACATGTGAACATTTTGAGCTGATGTTCCCGGATGAACAAGTTTCAACACAATATGACAGTAACAGAGCAGATTTAGACTCATTTGACCAAAACGTTTGCCAAGCATTTTGTTTTGTTTTTTAATTTGCATCATTTTTCACTTGAAATTAGAGAAAACAAATGGTGACGCACCAGGAAAAAACAACTCACAAACAAATGAACTGACACACATCTCATCTCAAGACTCAAATGTCGTACAAAGGTATTCAAATCAAGATAGAACTAATCCAATTTAAAGGTGCACAGTGTAACTTTTCTGGTGCAGTCTCTTCCATGGAGCTTTGCCTGGAATGTTCCACAGTATGACATTAAACATATCCATATCTATGGAGACAAGCAGGTGACCCAACTAGGTCAGATCTGTAGAGAGGAAAAATACAAGTTTTTTCCAGGTATTTTTTTCACATTAAAACCTGTGACTTCATTTAATGAATGCCACACTGTGGAACATTCCAGACACAATAACAACATCTCCATGGAGACGAGAAGATGACCGTTACTGCCTGCTTTTATTGATTGCTTTATATCTATTTTTTGGTCAATAAAACTCAAACAAAATTTTATAGCATTCTGAAAAGTCTGTCTTGACTGGATCATATAAATGCACTCTCTCTCCCGGAAGAGGACAAGCGCCTGAAATAGAATGTGGACGCACGTTTTCCTCATCGAAGTCACACGCGGTGGAAAACTCCCTCTCTGTGTGATTGTGTCGAGTGGACGCGATCTCAAAGTGGAGTGTTCAGAAAGTGACTGGGACGAGCCGCTTTTTCACCCGACAAACGAAACACTTTCTCATCACGACCACTTCAATCAACGCAGAACAAAAAGAAAAGAGATGAAAAGTGGTGAGTTCAGGGTCAGACCGGGGAAAACCGCCTCTGAACTGACAATATTTCAGATCAGTAAAGTGTGTTTTCTGAATTTACTCCCACTTTAGGCTTGTCAAAAGTATCAAAAATTGAGTGCACCAACTAGATACTCGTTTGAACAAGAATCAATAGTAAAACCATCACAGAAACAAAGACTAAATGTGACCTTTTCTGAACATTTTAGAATGATCTTGAACTTTCGCAGAAGACCACAATGTTTAATAAAGTACTATTATTTCTGGTTCGAAAATGTTTTATTGTATTGAAATTGGTAACGAATATCGAGTCTATTGCTCGCTATCGAAATCGAGTTTGAAATCACTCTTAGTCGAATATAAAAACACACATTTTTATAACAAAAAAAGAGGCAAAAAATCATTTAAAAATCACTTTATTTTTTAATTTTCTCCATCTAGAAGCCTTCAGTCGCCACATTTCAACCTCTATTTGCTTAATAAATTATCTTAAAACTCTCAACGTACAATAGAAATAATAATTTGACTAGTCCACTACTAAAATAATCAGTAGTTTTCGCCCAGGATACCAAAAAACTGTTTTATCTGTGGCGTACTCCATCAGGACGACCTCGAGCAGCGTCGTCTCAACTCCATCTGGGTCAAATTTTGTTTTAAAAAATCTAATATTTACACTTTATTACTATTATTTCACATTCTAAACAACCAATCAATTGTTGCTGTAGCTTATGAACGGATGAATGTGGATTTTAGAACGGTGTTTGAATGCACCTTCATTTATTTGTGGTCATTTTGTCGACATTTCATCTGGTGTTGGTATTATTGTGTGCACGGTCTAGTTGGTGCAGTCTGTGGGGTTCATCACAGCGCCTTTGATTCCACAGCAGCAGTTTCCCTCATGCGCCGACAAGACGGGGGAGATATATTGAAACATGGATCAGGTTGTAATTAAAATATCGAGTGTTCAAAAATGACTTCAAAAAGAGACAGGTGTAATCGTACAAACTGACGTTTCCGCTCATTTGTCCTTCGTTTTATACTTCATTCACGTTTTGCGCGATACTTGAACCTCAACAGAGACATTCATTAAAAATGAGATGAAAATTGATCTATTTGACAATTTTACAGTTGTTTTTGGTCAAATTGTGATGTTTCTTCTCACATTAACCATAAAATCCCAAGTGGAGAATGTCTTATTGTTGTTGTTGTTGTTGTTGTTGTTGTTGTGTTACTTTTAATGGCATTTGGCAGCCGAAAGGTGCATTTATCGCCACCTACTGTAGTTGTACGTCGTCTGTAGTTGTTCGTCTTGTGTAAATGTACGTCTTCTGTAAATGTACGTCTTCTGCAGTTGTACGTCTTCTGCAGTTGTAGTCTTCTGCAGTTGTACTCGATTGTCTTCTGCAGTTGACGTCTTCTGTAGTTGTACATCTTCTGTTGTGTGTCTTCTGTAATTGTACAACTTCTGTGACGTACGTCTTCTGTAGAATTACGTCTTCTGTAGTTGTACGTCTTCTGTAGTTGTACATCTCTGTAGTTGTACATCTTCTGTTGTGGTCTTCTGTAATTGTACAATTCTGTGGACGTACATCTTCTGTAGAATTACGTCTTCTGTAGTTGTACGTCTTCGTTAGTTGTACATCTTCTGTAGTTGTACATCTTCTGTTGTGTGTCTTCTGTAATTGTACAACTTCTGTGGACGTACGTCTTCTGTAGAATTACGTCTTCTGTAGTTGCACGTCTTCTGTAGTTGTACGTCTTCTGTAGTTGTATGTCTTTTGTAGTTGTACGTCTACAAAGTAAGTTTTTACAGGCTGAAGCTCCTCCTCCTGACGCGGCTGAAGCTCCTCCTCCTGACGCGGCTGAAGCTCCTCCTGACATGGCTGAAGCCCTCCTCCTGCCGCGGCTGAAGCTCCTCTCCTGCCGCGGCTGAAGCTCCTCCTCCTGACACGGTTCCCCTCGAGAGTCCGGAGCCAAGATCTGAAACCGCTCTGATCGAGCCGAGGCGATGCTGTTGCCAGTGGGCGTGTCCCTGGGAGGGGGGTTCGGAACAGGAAGTGAGGTCGCCGCGGTGTGAGTCATGACCTCGTGAGTCCAGATGTGTTGTCCAGATGCGTCTCCGCGGCTTCTGCTTTTCCACTTCTGGTTTCAGCACGCTCTTTTCGGGGAACACAATCGTCCTTTTGATGCGCGAAGGGCTCGGCGTTTTCTGTGGTTTTGGCGTGTGTTGCCTGAACGCGCCAGAGAAACGCCAAACGCTTATTACAAGCGCTTATTACATCATGCGAAACTGTAAATACGAATGACGGGAAAGATTAGTGATTTGTGACAGTAAAAGAGCTGTTTTAGATTTACCAACTTCGGATTAGATTTATTTCAAAACAGAACGTAAACACAACAGAACTAGAGCAGAGGAGAAAACAAAATACAGATAAACAACAGCAAATAAACAACATCAGGGCGTATTTAAATGAAAAAAAAAACGGTCAAAATTGTCTGAATTTACCAACAATTTTTATCATGATTTTTAGAGCCGCGATCACAATTTGACCATTTTTGACAATTTTTACCAAGTTGTCATTGTCCTCGCTCTGCATCTTCTGTGAGAACTTTCCTCACACCCAAAGCATGACACACGCTGACCAATGACCAATAGCCCGTCCAGCCAGTCCCGCCCACATTCTGTTCGAATGCAGAAGTGTCTGGAACCGGACTCTAAAGGGCGTCAAAAAGGGGAAAAAAACTCCTAATTTGGGACATTCCAACCACAGCCAAACCTAACTCGTGCACATCTCCTCCTCGTAATGTCCCACAAAACCAGAAGATTTGCTGTTACATATAATTTCAATAATCTTCAAACTCTTGACGTTGTTGGTGCTTTTTAAATAGATTTTTTTTTCTTTTTTTCTCTCTAATTTTCCCCCAAAAAATGTAAACGCTAAAACAAAAACAAATAAACAAAAAAAACACATGAAATGAACAAGACCAGAGAGAAAGATACAAAAAAGATGAAATGAAGAAATGAAACGGAGGCAAGTCTCAAAATAAACGTCCCATTGAGTCCAGAGTCGGTGGTCCAAAAGTGGTCCATTTCCAGATGAAGTCCAAACGTGATATTTTTTCCCATTTATTATTTTTTTCATTTTTTGTGCGTCAGCGAAAATCCCAGTTCTCGATCATCAGCTCAGTTTGTGTCATCCGGTTTTTTTTTGTGATGGCCTTTTTCCCGGCCCCCACGCGTATGTTCCCAAGCTATCTACCGGTTGTGTCCACGGCCGGAGTTTTGAGGCCCAAAATAGACAGTTTTCTAATCACGGACGGTATGTGGTTTTGCTTCATGTAGACAGTGGTTCTCGAAGTTTTCAGCAACACATACGAAAATATTTGACCTTCCGAGTAGCACCGGATCTAAAATAGGTCTTAAAGAGGACAATTCCGGGTCTAAACTAGTTCTAAAACAGGATACACAATTTCTACACTAGTCCAAAACAAGGACTAACTAAAAAAAACTAGCATAAACGTGAGCAAATATTTGAACTGCAGAGGAATCCACGACCACAGACGTGTTGTACTCACGGTGCAGGCTGAGGGAGATGTTGATGACCCGCTCCTCCGTGAAGCTCTTCAGGTTGGGGATCTTGGCGCACTTGAGGTGGGTGAAGGCGGACGACTCCCCGACGTGGATCCAGCAGACGGTTTCCTGCGTGTACAGGAAGTCCATGGCGGTGGTCTGCTTGGTGCTGGTGGAGAGGAGGCTGTGGACCGTGGCGCCGCTCAGGGACGTGGCCTGGATGTTCTGCGAGTTAGCGATGAGCAGAACGGGGAGGCGGTCCACGGGAACTGAGGGGAGACGAGCGGGTTATCGACATTCAGGGCACAGAAGACATTTGATGCACCTCGTTTGAATCATAGGCAGAGGAAGTGTGGAAGCTTTGGACAGAAGACAACAGAGGAGGAGTCTTCTCTACACAACATTAATTAAGCATTAATCACATTAGTATCACATTCGATTGGGCCATTGAGGAATGAAACGACTTAATTCATAACAAACAAACGGTTCAGCAATTCTTTTTTAGTTTTTGTCCAAGAAAACTGAAAACAAATGGACACAAAAAATCAGCGCGAGATCATTTCACACATTTCCTCCATTTTCTCTCGCAAGATCTCGCTCTCCTCCCGTTCCTCACCCGACATCGGGCCGAACAGGGCAAAAGGACGGCTGTTTCTTTATGGTTCTCAATCATATAAAGCAGAAGAAAGGTTGGAAGATGTAAAAGCCGTCGAAGAGTTCATCATTTGAAGAACTCTAGCCGATTTCTTTACTGTAATAAAGCGCAGTATGACTTGCAGTGACATGGGTTCATCTGTGGGTTCATCTGGAAAATAAAGGCGGGCAAACCAATAAGATGTGTGATTCCATGTAGTCGTTCATCTGCCAGAAGAGCTGCCTTAACAAGTCAACTCTTCCACTATTTCTGCATTACATCCTACATTAAACACACTGCATGTAGGAAAGGGGTGTACAGCAGTGTGCGGTTACCATTCTTGGCCTTGCAGGACCGGTTGTCTGGCTGGGACAGGTAGCCCTCCACGCAGGAGCAGCTGAAGCCCCCCTCGGCGTTGGAACAGGTCTGGCTGCACGTCCCGTACACGGTGCACTCGTCGAAATCTGAAACGCACACAGAAGACAGCCCCCCGGGGGAGGGAAGCGGTGTAACGGGCGATATATACGGCGAGTCTGTTTCACAAGCTGTGCCCGCGCGGCCCGCGACGAAAACGTTTCATCTCCGCGCGAGCGAGCGGCGAGCCAGCATGTGCCGCATGATGTTTGTTTACGGCTCTGCAAATGTATGATTCATGCGCATACGGTGGACAATAATATGATTCAGACTGCGTTTGAAGTGTGTCCACGTGAATAAAAGACTGTTGCACAAGTGTCGCAACACAAACACTTCGAACTCAATTTCAATAGGAATAAAGAACATGCTCAATACTTTACGCTTTCACTACCGCAATCGAAATAGGCTGTAATTTACACCTAATAGCACTGTCATTAGTGTTACCATGTGGTCTAAACTAGGGAAAGTCAAATGTGTGATTTATTTTTCCGTATCGACACACGCTCAAAGAAGTATCGAGTTTTTGTATCGGTTTCTGGTGTCGATTCGTGTCTGAATTTCCAATACAATTACAGTAACAGGAAAAAAAAAACAACAGGTCCTTCTTGAACACACTAAACACACTAAATACACCATTACACTGACGCAGGAAGCGAAGTGGAGGAAGTGTCTTGCCCGAGGACACTGGTCAGAGCGAGTGTTTTGAACCAGCTGTCTTTACGTTGGTGTGTGCCTTAACCACTGAGCCACTGTCGCCAAAAATAAATATTACTATCATGGTTCAAGTACGTACATTGGCTTTGAATAGTATGTAAATAGTATCGGTTCCAATACTGAGCCCTGAGGAACGCCAGGGTTAAGACTTCGGCTGCTCTTCACGCTTGCAAACAAACTGGGACTAAACCTGGACCAGGACCAAACCATCAACTGTAATTAGTCCTAAATTGAGCTAATTTTAGTCGACTTGGCCTGGTCCTGTTCTAGTCCTCGTTGTGGCCGTGACTCGCAGGACTCACCTTTGCATGTTTTCCCGTCCTGGCTGATCTCATACCCGCTCTTGCAGTAACAGGCCGGCCCGTCCGGAGTGACCGCGCAGTGCTCCTGACAGCCCCAGATACTGCAGTTTGAAACGAACTCTGCACAAAAAACACACACACACCACACCACACACAACGTACAAGTGTTTAGACGCCGGGTAAACAACTCCTTTCCACGCGCTGGAGTAACATCCTCGTACCGGCAACCATTTCTGTCGAGCGCAAACCTGGAAGTCTGTGCGTCTGTGCGTTGTCTCTCTCTTTGTTTAATTCTATTTAAAACCATTTAAACCATTAAGGCCTCCATTGTGCCAGTCCTGTTAGATCTACTTTAAACCGAGATTAGACCTTGATCAGTTGTAGTTTAGTCCTGGTTTTGGACCTGGTTTGGATCAGGTGGCACTTAGAAGATCTTATATTTGATGTATAACATTGGATGCGAAATACAACCCTTTCTCTTTCCTCGTCATGGCGATATAAAGCTGCGAAGTGTGCATGGAAATTGCATTGTGTATTAGCACCAGTTGTAATGCCTCGTAAGTATTATTATTATTATTTTGTGGTTTTTGCTAAATGGAACTGAAAAAAGTATCATCAAACAAACGGGAGGCCCCCCGGGTCCCACTTTTGGGGGCCTCTTGTGGTTTTTGGGGCCGGTGCCAGCGCGTCGTGAGTACTTCAGGTGGATTCCGAGCTCATTGCTCAACTCCAAGCGACGAGACGAGCGCGTGATCGATTCGGTTCATTATTGCCTCGGCTCGGAGCGCAGAGCGGCCCCTGGTGGACAGAGCGGCCCCCTGGTGGACGAGAGCGGCCCCTGGTGGACGAGAGCGGCCCCCTGGTGGACGAGAGCGCCGCCCCTGGTGGACGAGAGCGGCCCCCTGGTGGACGAGAGCGGCCCCCTGGTGGACGAGAGCGGCCCCCTGGTGGACGAGAGCGGCCCCCTGGTGGACGAGAGCGGCCCCCTGGTGGACAAGAGTGGCGCGACGACAGTGTGTGTTCTGGATCATGGCAAGACATGTGTCGCACAGACTCCATTGTGTAAGCGCAATCGCCTATCTTTTTTGTGTGGGTTTTAAGTCGCTTTTTGTCCTTTTTGTTGCATTATGTCGACACACAAAACACCATGAAGTTGTGAAGATGTGTCTGTAAATGTCTTGTTGAGGTTTAAGTGTCATATTATCTTGCATATTTCCAAATAACAATTGCGATATTATACATTTTCGACATATCGCCAACCTCTAATTGTGTTAGAGCCTCTAATATATGCTAAAAATGTATTCAAATGTATTTTACTAATTAATTGTATTGTATTTTTGACAATCCCTAAACACAATAATTAATTTATCATGATTGTTAAATATATTTCAATATTTATTTATTTTTTACGTCTTCAATTTTTAACACTGAAAAAACTTTTGATTTGTTTTTTTAAATCAGTGACTGACTTTTGAAGTATACAAAATGAGTGCGTTTTTCTCAGTTCAAACGTCCAAAATGAAAACTTGACCTTTGAAATGGTCTAAATTCAGTGTGATCCGCATTTTTATCGACTTTTTAGACTGAAATTTAGAATTTAAAAAAAACAATTCAAACTATTGTTTTCCGTGTTAGAAATGTGACGCTTAAAGTGTAAAATCTGGTGAAACAAATGGTGTGAGCTGAAACCTTCTGTGAATGCACTCTCTCGCCTCTCCATCGTGCCATTTCAGCTGATACATAATATATAACACAGCCTCCTCAGCCTCTTCATCGCCTCCTCTTCACTAGTGTAATGGTTGTTACGTGACACATTCGAAAGCACAGACGTGATGCGGTCGTGTCGCACATGATTGTGTTTGCTGAGGTCCAGCGTGGATCAGAGTCTGGAGACGGGGCATTGAACACTTATTACACTGCAACACTGTCATTTAGTCATTACAGCGAGCGCACTGAGCGATTGCCGTAGAAAATGGCGCGGAGCATAAAAAGCCTCTTCAAGCGAGAGCACAATTTTCTCTTTATAATGGGTTTATGAAACGCTTTTGTTTTTTTTTTACTCTTTCACGGTTCTAGAAAGAGCACTCCGCCCGACAGACCTGATCAGTACTTAATTTAACGCAACGTTCTGTTTTTTTAAATTTGTGCCACAGTTATTCCGACACCAAAGTAACAATATTGTCAAGGTCTTTGTAAAGCCAGACAGAATGAAACAAGTGAACTGGATAAAACTGTACTGGTCCGAGCACTGAGCCCTGTGGAACACCATGGTTAAGACTGATGACCATTATTTACCTCAAACAAAAAAATTATAATAATAACAACACTAAATTTCTGCTGTTTCTATCATTTTAACTCACAAACACAAGAACATTAAAATTGCGAGTGTAGATTTATTATCTGGTAAAACAAGAAAAGACTGCAAGAAATGATATGTTTCTATTGAAAAAGCTGAAACGTCAAAACTTTGGGCTTTAAATAGAAAATAAATGCAACAACTATTCAAAAGCACACTCCCACATGTTTAAAATAAATATGAAAGATTTTTTAAAAAGCAGTTTGACTTGTCCATCTTGTGTTATAATGCCACAGTTCTACACATGCTGTTTTCGTTTCTACAATCCTGGTCTGTAGCTACGATACGGCCGACCGGCACCGCCAAACCACCGAACAGCTCTCCCTGTTTTCACGATCAATATTCCCTCACATTTTATTCCACTCCAGTTCTACTCCCCGGCGTCGGGTTAAGACCGCTGTCGGCCTGAGTTACCCCGCGGCTTTAGTCGGATCACTTTAGCCCCGCGCTGTAAGTCCGCCGCGTTAACCCCGGGTTTTCACGGAGAGACGAAAACTTTAAGACCAAAGCCAGAGCTATGAACGTTTTAAAACACGTTCATTAATCTTTTAAAAGGCTCAAAAGTAGAAGTTGGATTAATAAATGAAGAAAACAGACCTTGTATGAATAACCATGGGCAATATTTGTGTGTTTTCCTATTGTTCTCATTAAGGAACATTCAATAAACAGTACGTTGTGAGACCCACTGTGTTTTATTTTGATTTAATTGCTATTTTATGGTTCTGTTGCTTGAACTAGTCAGATCCAGCGCTTATTATAGCTGTTGTTTTGATAGTTTTGTGTTTGTGCAGCACTTTTGGACTGTTCTGTTGATAAAATGTGCTGTATAAATAAAGTGGATTTGGATATTGTGCAGGTTTTATCACGTTCAAACAGCTGAAAAAAAAAAGCAATGAGTCAAGCTATTCCCAAAAATATAAGCTATTCCCAAAAAAGAGGCCGGGGGGGCGGGGGGGCGGGGGGGCGGGGGGGCGAGGAAGATTTACTGGAAGTTACTGAAATCGCCCACAAGACCTCAAACATCATATTCTACATAAATAAATATTTTTGTACTGGCCAAGTAGAAATAACTGTTAGTAAAGTCACTACACCAGTTTGGAGTACTGTATTTCAAATGTCAAGTTTAATACACAACACAATTTCAATACTACAATGATAATAATAACAATGTTAATTTAATATAATTTAATATAATTTAATATAGTTTAATATAATTTATTCAATTTATTTAATTTAATATAATTTAACATAATTTATTTAATTTATTTAATTTGATTTAATTGATTGAATTTGATTGAATTTGATTTAATTTGATTTAATTTGATTTAATTCTTGATTTTTTTGATTTTTTTTAATTTGCAATGTAATTTTCAACACAAAATAATAGTCCATATTTTCATCAAGTCTTATAAAACTCATCAAACTAACATTTTGTACTTTTACGTGATATTTTTTTGTGCTCAAAATTAGTATCTAGTTTTGATACTAGTTTTAGTATCGATTAGTATTTGATTTGTGATACTTTTGACAAGCCTAACGAATGTATTACTGCTGATACTTTCAAACATTTCTCATGTTGCAGTAAAAAAAACCTACTATTATACACTACAATATATAACACAACAACTGAGAAAAGAAGCAGAAAAAAGTGGCACAAACGGTGAATAAAAATGACTACGCCGCTTTTCTGTGTTTATTTCAACCGGGCAACAATAAACACACTGACGGTGACAAATGTGGCGCGGCGATAAGCGAGCCGTGAGTCACGTTTGCCCAGAAATGCCTGACGGTTCACAGTTTGGAGCGAGGCACAGAGGAGCAGGCTGGCACAGGCTTTTGCCCCTCCCAAAAACAAACAAACACTCCGCAATAAGTCAGCGTCAACAACAATGCGCAAAACCAGACGCGGAACTGTTTTTATTTAGCGCAGACAGGAAGTGAGGTCGACTAACTATAGCGCCGGTCCGGGGGCAACCGCGGGTTCAAAATGACTGACGCGCCGGGAATTTTCCATAACAAGGCTCAACAAACCGCCCACCGCAACCACAGAGCAGTGGAAGACTAACTAAAGAGCAAACATCAGTGTTATTATCATGTTTATTCTTGTTGGAATAATAAACATAATAATAATGCTAATGTTACACCTCGTAATGGTAAGACACGATGCTAACGGCGCTGTAAACAGAGCTACAATCAAAGTATGTAATGTCATTTCATTCTGATTATTTTTCCAGTTTCCGTTGATTTTGTATGAATTTGAGTTGAAATTGTTTGAAAAATGTTGAAAAATAAATTGTTTTCAGTTTGTGTTTGGGTCTTTTGGTTTGTTGGATGTCGGTCGTTCTCGCTCTGGTCTTGTTTTGTTTATTCATGTCTTTATGTATTTTTAAATGTATTGTTTTTTAAAAAATTGAAAAAGAAAAAAAATATTAAAAAAGAAAAAAGAAAAGAATAATGCTGTTACTTTTTGTAGTTTCGTTCATTGTAAATCCGAATATTGATCGAAACCAATGTAATCATAGAAATGGGACGTGGAAGTGGCATTTCACTGGAACAAGCTGATTTTTATTCAAAGTGTCATTCATTTTATTTATTTTTTGAGTAATTTGAGTTGAAAAATGTTGTTTAGAATCAAATTCTTTAAGAAAACATTGTCTTATGCTATTTTTAGTCGTTTAGTTCATTGTAAAGTCTCATTATTGATCTCAAACAAACTGTTTGTATCACTATTAATATCACTATTCAAGTCAAACCTTTTGTGATATTAAATCTATTTCTGTTTAATTCCACTGTTGCTCGTAGACTGTGGAATGGTGTCGTTGTGTGGGTTGAGCTGAAGCTGATGGACTCGGATTGATTGATTGATTATGTTTCCCGTGTTCTTCTGCCGACTCGAACACGGAGAGGCCATTAGTGCTGCTGCTCCCCCGCGGACGCAGACGCTTTCACCGCAGACGCAGACGCTTTCGGACGCAGACGCAGACGCAGACGCTTTCACCGCAGACGCAGATGCAGACGCTTTCACCGCAGATGCTTTCACCGCAGACGCTTTCACCGCAGACGCAGACGCTTGCACCGCAGACGCAGACGCTTGCACCGCAGACGCTTGCACCACGGACGCAGACGCTTTCACCGCAGACGCAGACGCTTTCACCGCAGACGCAGACCTTTCACGCGGACCAGACGCTTTCACCGCGGACGCAGACGCTTTCACCGCAGACGCTTTTCACCGCAGACGCTTTCACCGCAGACGCTTTCACCGCTTGAGCGCTTCACCGCAGACGCTTTCACCGCAGACGCTTTCACCGCAGACGCTTTCACCGCAGACGCAGATGCAGACGCTTTCACCGCAGACGCAGACGCTTTGCACCGCAGACGCAGACGCTTTCCACCGCAGACGCTTTCACCGCAGACGCAGACGCTTGCACCGCAGACGCAGACGCTTTCACCGCAGACGCTTTCACAGTCACCGCAGACGCAGACGCTTTCACCGCAGACGCGTAAACAGCAGACGCTTTCACCGCAGACGACGCGCTTAACACTGCCGTAAAGAGGCGGGACTACTGTAGGTGTGAACGCTGGAGGCTGGAGTGGGAGGTGCCAGTCCATATATGGTGATAGTGTTTGAGCCAATGACTGATAACTGTGGTATTCACCTGCGCCACCCTGTGGGAGATGTTTGATCGTATTCATTATAATGTGTTATTTACGCCCATGAGGGTTGTTTATTATGATCATCTCGTCCATAGGGGGCAGTAACCACGGGCAGTTAGGATTCAGTTACGATTCTGGCCATTCACAGAACGCACCAGACCACGCCCTTGAGCTGCTTTACTCCGCCTCATATTTCGACATGTCACGCCTCTTGTTTAGATTGCCACGCCCTGCCGCGGTCATCAAATGCAATGGAAATGAGCTCCGCTGCGCCAACGTTAACGCTAAGACGGGGGGGGCAAAACACAGCCCACTCAAGCAGGACTTAACCAGGACTCAACAAGACCTAAACCAGAGCTAAACCGAGACTCAACCAGAGCTAAAACCAGGACTAAACCAGGACTCAACAAGACCTAAACCAGAGCTAAAACCGGGACTCAACCAGAGCTAAACCAGGACTAAACCAGGACTCAAACAAGACCTAAACCAGAGCTAAACCGGGACTCAACCAGAGCTAAACACAGGACTAAACAGCAGGACTCAACAAGACCTAAACCAGAGCTAAACCGGACTCAACCAGAGCTAAACCGGACTAAACCAGGACTCAACAAGACCTTAAACCAGAGCTAAACGGGACCAACCAGATGCTAAACCAGAGCTAAACCAGGACTCAACAAGAGCTAAACCAGAGCTAAACCGGGACTCAAACCAGAGCTAAACCAGGAGCTAAACCAGAGCTAAACCAGGACTCAACCAGAGCTAAACCAGAGACTAAACCAGGGACTAAACCAGCGGCTAAACCAGGACTCAGCCAGAGCTAAGCCAGGACTCAACAAGAGCTAAACCAGAGCTAAACCAGGACTCAGCCAGAGCTAAGCCAGGACTCAACAAGAGCTAAACCAGGACTAAACCAGAGCTAAACCAGGACTAAACCAGGACTCAACCAGAGCTAAACAAGGACTAAACCAGGACTCAACAAGAGCTAAACCAGGACTAAACCAGGACTCAACAAGAGCTAAACCAGAGCTAAACCAGGACTAAACAAGGACTAAACCAGCGACTAAAGCAGGACTAGAACCAGTTGCTAAACCAGAGCTAAACCAGGACTAAACCAGCGCTAAAGCAGGACTAAACCAGTGCTAAACCATTGCTAAACCAGGACTAAACCAGGGACTCAACAAGAGCTATAACCAGAGCTAAACCAGGACTCAACCAGAGCTTAAACCAGGACTCAACAAGAGCTAAACCAGGACTCAAACCAGAGCTAAACCAGCTAAACGCAGAACTAAACCAGAGCTAAACCAGGACTTAAAACCAGAGCTAAACCAGGACTCAAACCAGAGCTAAACCAGAGCTAAACCAGAGCTAAACCAGGACTAAACCAGAGCTAAACCAGGACTAAACCAGCGCTAAACCAGGACTCAACAAGAGCTAAACCAGAGCTAAACCAGGACTCATATAAGAGCTAAACCAGGAGCTAAACCAGGACTAAACCAGAGCTAAACCAGGACTTAAACCAAGGACTAAACCAGGACTAAACCAAGACTTAACCAGGACTCAACAAGAGCAAACCAGAGGCTAACCAGGACTAAAACCAGAGCTAACCAGGAAACTAAAGCCAGCATGCATGACAGGACTAAACCAGAGCTAACCAGGACTAACCAGAGCTAACCAGAGCTAAATCAGCGACTAAACCAGGACAGAACTAGAACTAACCAGGACTAAATCTAGAAAGCTAAACCAGGACTAAACCAGTAGCTGAAAACCAGGACTGAAAACCATGGACTAAACCAGGACTCAACAAGAGCTATAACCAGAGCTAACCAGGACTGAAACCAGAGCTTAATACAAGGACTAAACCAGCGCTTAACCAGGACTAAACCGGACTCAACATAGAGCTAAACAAGGACTAAACGCAGGATGCACCAGAGCTAAACCAGGGCTAAACCAGGACTAAACAAGACCTTAACCATGGACTTCAATAAGAGCTAAACCAGAGCTAAACCATGCGGCCAGGACTAACCAGAGCTAAACCAGGACTCAATCCAGGACTAAACCAGGGACTAAAACCGAAGAACTTAACGCAGGAATCAACAAGAGCCTAAACCATAAGATCAGAGCTAAACCAGGACTAAACCAGAGCTAAACCAGGACTTAACCAGTCGCTAAACCAGCACTAAAACCAGACTTCAACAAGAGCTAAACCATGGAACTAAACCAGGACTCAAACCAGAGCTAAATCAGGACTTCATCACCAGAACGCTAAACCAGAGCTACAACCAGTGACTAAAACCAGAGCTTAAACCGAGGACTAAACCCAGAGCTAAACCAGAGGCTAAATCAGGACTAAACCCAGGACAGAACCTAGAACTAAACTAGACTAAACTATGAGCTAAACTCAGGAACTAAACCAGAGCTAAACCAGTGAACTAAACCAGGACTAAACCAGGACTCAACAAGAGCTAAACCAGAGCTAAACCACGGACTAACCAGAGCTAAACCAGGACTAAATCAGCGCTAAACCAGCACTAAACCAAGACTCAACAAGAGCTAAACCAGGACTAAAGCAGGAACTCAAACCAGAGCTAAACCAGGACTCCACCAGAGCTAAACATAACCAGAGCTAACACCAAGGTACTAACCAGGACTCAACCAGAGCTTAAAGCCAGAGCTAAACCAAGGACTATACAGGACAGCTAAACCAAGGCTAAACCAGAGCTTAGAACCAGGATAACAGGAGAACAGACTAAACTAGGACTAAACCAGGACTCCAACAGAGCTAAAACCAGAGCTAAACCAGGACTAAACCAGTAAGCTAAATACAGACTGAAACCAGCGGCTATAGATTCTCAGCAGCTAAACCAGGACACAAGAGCTAAAACCACGGACTAAACCAGGACTTCAACCAGAGCTAAACCAGGACTCGCACCAGAGCTACAGCTACAATAAACCAGGACTCAAACCAGAGCTAAACCAGGACTAATACCAGAGCAAACCAGAGCTAAACCCAGAGCCTAAGAGTAAAGCCAGAGCAAAGCTAAACCAGAGCTAAACCCAGGACAGAACTAGAACTAAACAGAGCTAAACCAGGACTCCACCAGAGCTAAACCAGGACTAAACCAGAGCTAAACCAGGACTCAACCAGAGCTAAACCAGAGCTAAACCAGGACTAAACCAGAGCTAAACCAGAGCTAAACCAGAGCTAAACCAGAGCTAAACCAGGACAGAACTAGAACTAAACCAGGACTAAACCAGAGCTAAACCAGGACTGAACTCTAATCTCGGACAAACCCAGGACTGAACCAGGACAAATAAAACAAGACTAAACCAGAAGAAAGTTAGAATACATTCTCATGAGCATTTCAACGTTCCAATTTCACCATCGATTCTCAGCACGATCATTGACATCCTGCTGAAGAAGGAAATGAAAGCAGTGACATTTGCACAGAGAGATTGCGTTAGCGTCGACCAGTGCGGAGGGGGTTCGGAGGGGTCTGTACCTCTGCAGTGCGGCCCCTCGTCCCAGCCGTCCGTGCAGTCCGGAGCGCCGTCGCACAGTTTGCTCATGTGGATGCACAGCTCGGTCCCGCCGCACTGGAACTCGTTTGGGGGGCACCGCGACACGGCGCTGTGGGGACCTGGGCCCAGAAACACAGCACAAAACATCACATTTGAGGGTTTTTCGGCTTCGACATGAAAAATCTGTTTGAAAAGGTGTGTTCAAGCAATTTACTATTTTATCAGGGATTGTACATTGAAAATATCACATACAAATGCAACAAAGATATGCAAAATGATTGCTTATTGTGTAAAATACACTTAAATATGACAGGTTTTTCTTAGTTTTGTGTTTTAGAACCTGTGGTAAATATGTATTATCACAGTTTTACTTCCGTTACGTGACAGTTTGTGAAGAAATGTTGTAAAAATAAGTGTTGAAAATGACAGGAAGTAGAGCTGGCTCCCTCTGTGATGTCATCAGTGTGCGACACAGAGACAGTTGGCACTTAACTGACACACTAACTGACAGTTTAAACCGTCGTTTGGACTAGATAAAGGTGTTCTATGGTGTTATTGTCAGATCAGAACTGTTGTGTCATTTATGTTGGTTTGGGCTCTTGTTTACAGTCTGGTTGCTAGGTAACGGTTGTGGAATTAACCTCTACCTGTGTCATATTTGTGCGCATGTCCAACCAGGAAGTACAATAATAAACTTTATACAAACGGTCGAACTGGGGACAAACGGGCAAAATTTAAAACCTGAAAAAATCTAATATAACGATTTTCACTTATTATAAAATGCTCTCATCCGTCCATACCATAATTATTGTACTCGAGTCAGTTACCATAATGCAGATGACTATTAGGACCCAAAAAAAGGCTCTATTCAAACCCAGGGCAGCTGTGGCATCATCAAGTGTGAAAAGTGAATGAATCATGTATTTGGGCCTCAAAACACCTGCGATGGACACGATAAATGGATACGTCTGGCACAAGAACAAGAAAAATGGATGACACAAACTGAAGCAAAAACTGGACAGACTTTATTATTGAAATTCAAAATGTGGAGCAAATTACATTCAGACTAATGTGAAAATGGACTAATGAGAAACCGGACCAAATGGACTCAATATGTTCTAGAATTTGTTTAGGACTTGTTTAGGACTGTGTTAAAAAGACCCAAAGACCCACTAAGGCCCAAAGACCCACTAAGACCCAAAGACCCAAAGCCCAAAGACCCACTAAGGCCCAAAGACCCACTAAGACCACTAAGGCCCAAAGACCCACTAAGCCCAAAGCCCAAAGACCCACTAAGGCCCAAAGACCCACTAAGGCCCAAAGACCCACTAAGGCCCAAAGACCCACTAAGGCCCAAAGACCACTAAGGCCCAAAGGACCCACTAAGCCAAAGACCCACTAAGGCCAAAGACCCACTAAGACCCAAAGACCACTAAGGCCCAAAGACCCACTAAGACCCAAAGACCCACTAAGGACCCAAAGACCCACTAAGGCCCAAAGACCCACTAAGACCCAAAGACCCACTAAGACCCAAAGACCCACTAAGACCCAAAGACCCACTAAGGCCCAAAGACCCACTAAGGCCCAAAGACCCACTAAGACCCACTAACCCAAAGACCCACTAAGGCCCAAAGACCCACTAAGGCCCAAAGTCACTGGGACAGGCTCCAGTCACCCGCGACCTCGAACGGGAGAAGATTACGTTTTGTATGAATGGTGCCCTACAAATAAATCTTGATTGATTAATTGATAATTACCTAAAAACAGAACTTTGACTTCATCTGCAATCTTCTTTTTTGAGATAAAAGTACATTATTTATGTTTCAATCTGTTTGTATTGTGATTTTAATAACAACAAAGTAGTACATAAATCCAAGGCACGACTAGTACTATCATTATGACATATATATGTATGTATATTCGCATTCTTTATTTGATCATAGTTTATTATATTTGTTTATATTTTACTGTTGCTCATTGTTTCATGGTCAAAAGGACAAGACGAGACACAAGGGCATTTGAAGCGCTGGACCAACAACACGAACATAACTAAGCATGAGACAGGAGAACATGAAGACACTGATCCACAGGTCAGGACACACGAACATAACTAAGCATGAGACAGGAGAACATGAAGACACTGATCCACAGGTCAGGACACACGAACATAACTAAGCATGAGACAGCAGAACATGAAGACACTGATCCACAGGTCAGGACACACGAACATAACTAAGCATGGAACAGGAGAACATGAAGACACTGATCCACAGGTCAGGACACACGAACATAACTAAGCATGAGACAGCAGAACATGAAGACACTGATCCACAGGTCAGGACACACGAACATAACTAAGCATGAGACAGCAGAACATGAAGACACTGATCCACAGGTCAGGACACACGAACATAACTAAGCATGAGACAGGAGAACATGAAGACACTGATCCACAGGTCGGGACACACGAACATAACTAAGCATGAGACAGGAGAACATGAAGACACTGATCCACAGGTCGGGACACACGAACATAACTAAGCATGAGACAGGAGAACATGAAGACACTGATCCACAGGTCAGGACACACGGAACATAACTAAGCATGAGACAGCAGAACATGAAGACACTGATCCACAGGTCAGGACACACACGAACATAACTAAGCATGAGACAGGAGAACATGAAGACACTGATCCACAGGTCAGGACACACGAACATAACTAAGCATGAGACAGGAGAACATGAAAACACTGATCCACAGGTCAGGACACACGAACATAACTAAGCATGAGACAGGAGAACATGAAGACACTGATCCACAGGTCAGGACACACGAACATAACTAAGCATGGAGACAGGAGAACATGAAGACACTGATCCACAGGTCAGGACACACAAACGTAAACTAAGCATGAGACAGGAGAACATGAAGACACTGATCCACAGGTCAGGACACACGAACATAACTAAGCATGAGACAGGAGAACATGAAGACACTGATCCACAGGTCAGGACACACGAACATAACTAAGCATGAGACAGCAGAACATGAAGACACTGATCCACAGGTCAGGACACACACGAACATAACTAAGCATGAGACAGGAGAACATGAAGACACTGATCCACAGGTCAGGACACACGAACATAACTAAGCATGAGACAGGAGAACATGAAGACACTGATCCACAGGTCAGGACACACGAACATAACTAAGCATGAGACAGGAGAACATGAAGACACTGATCCACAGGTCAGGACACACGAACATAACTAAGCATGGGGACAGGAGAACATGAAGACACTGATCCACAGGTCAGGACACACAAACGTAAATAAGCATGAGACAGGAGAACATGAAGACACTGATCCACAGGTCAGGACACACGAACTTAACTAAGCATGGAACAGGAGAACATGAAGACACTGATCCACAGGTCAGGACACACAAACATAACTAAGCATGAGACAGGAGAACATGAAGACACTGATCCACAGGTCAGGACACACGAACATAACTAAGCATGAGACAGGAGAACATGAAGACACTGATCCACAGGTCAGGACACACGAACATAACTAAGCATGAGACAGGAGAACATGAAGACACTGATCCACAGGTCAGGACACACGAACATAACTAAGCATGAGACAGAGGAGAACATGAAGACACTGATCCACAGGTCAGGACACACAACACGACATAACTAAGCATGAGACAGGAGAACATGAAGACACTGATCCACAGGTCAGGACACACGGACATAACTAAGCATGAGACAGGAGAACATGAAGACACTGATCCACAGGTCAGGACACACGAACATAACTAAGCATGAGACAGGAGAACATGAAGACACTGATCCCACAGGTCGGGACACACAAACGTAAATAAGCATGGGACAGGAGAACATGAAGACACTAATCCACAGGTCAGGACACACGAACATAACTAAGCATGGGACAGGAGAACATGAAGACACTGATCCACAGGTCAGGACACACAAACATAACTAAGCATGAGACAGGAGAACATGAAGACACTGATCCACAGGTTGGGACACACGAACATAACTAAGCATGGGACAGGAGAACATGAAGACACTGATCCACAGGTCAGGACACACAAACATAACTAAGCATGAGACAGGAGAACATGAAGACACTGATCCACAGGTTGGGACACACAAAGGTAAATAAGCATGGGACAGGAGAACATGAAGACACTGAAACCCAAGCACGAGCCTCCCCAGCGGCTGATCCTCGCTGATTGATTCCACGCTTGAGTGCTCCTCTTCATCTCGGCGCTCTTATCGCTCTGATAGAAACGCTCTGAAATCAAACCGAGCGTCTGTCGCACAGATGTCGATACGTGGAAACTCCTTCATGCACAAAACAAAGTATGTGCCACAAAAAGAGCCCCCACAAAGTCCAGATCAGGTCTGGTCCGGTTTTGCCGCGTGACAGACATGGGTCGCCACTCTCCAGCCGCTAAAACCGTCTCGTTTCGGTGGATTTGTGTTAAATATGACACATTGCGCTCGTTTCTGGAGCTTAGTATTGGAACACAACATAAGTATTTGATCCAGTCTTTTTATATACTCACCAAAACAACCAATTTGTCTTAAAAACGGACAAACAAACGTATTTGTAGAACATAACTTTACGTTTAGTTGATTGTAAAATGCAATATCGACAGTGAAAAGGCTGACTCATAAAGTTTGTTTCTTCATACTGACATTTCACACAAAAATAATGAATCACTGGATATAAATAGATTCTTTCATGACACTTTGGGACATTTCTTCATTCCACATTCGATGGTCTGAACTATTGCGACCGGGGGGCAGATGGACGCGTGCAAGGCTGCCGATCTGCGCCCAAATACGTATGGTTGGAAATGACTTCGAAATGTAATCACTGTCTCCACTTTTTGCCGAACATCTGAATGCATCACTACATGTTTATAACCATAACGAATGTCGGTATAAACAGTCGGACGCTTCAGAGATGCTCCAAGTGTTGGTTTTGTTGTTTTCCAGTCTCGATACGTCGGCCCACATTGCACAAGTGGCCGTGTTGTTCACAGAGAGTGCCGTTCCTCTGGTGGAGCAGCATTTTCCATCTGAATGTCTCTGAGCGGTGTGTGTGTGTGTGTGTGTGTGTGTGTGCGTGTGTGCGTGTGCGTGTTGTGTGTGTGTGTGTGTGCGTGTGTGTGTGTGCTCCAGATGTTTGACAGTGAGTCATGGGAGTACGTGTGGGTCAGAGCAGCGCACACACTCCACTCTTCGGCTTCAGTATTGTCTGTGCGCTCAGTATAAACGCGGCGAACGCACCGGGTTTGAGTCCTGGCTCACGGCTCGGTCCTGCGCCAGACCTTGTTGAGTGAATCAGTAATGAGTAAAAAAAAAAAAAAAAATGACAATGGAAAAGTGTTATTTTTGCCCCTTTTCGGGTTCAGTTTCTGGTCCGGTCTTCGGTTTGTTTGGCGAGACTTGAACCGGCAGCCAAGCCGTGAGCACATTCTGACGCAACGTTAAAAACATTGTCTGAACGTGTTGTTAGTGGAGAAATATCAAAGTCGCCCAACCGACCGAGAAGAAAAGGAATTCAAACGGATAAACTTCTGCCACGACGACCTGCACTGCCCGAGACGACACAATGGCACCTGTTTGTTTGTTTGTTTATGTATTTATCTATTAATGCACTTATGTGTTCATTTATGTACTTATTTATATATTTATTTATTAATGTATGTATTTATGTGTTTATTCATTCATTCATTGATGGATTTATGGATTTATTTATGTGTGTATGTATGGATTTATTAATTTATGGATTTGTTTGTTTATTTATTTATGGATTTATTTATGGCTTTATTTATTATGTGTATGTATTAATTTATGTGTTTATTTATGGATTGTATGTTTATTTATTCATTTATTTATGGATTTATGTATTTATTTATTTATGTGTGTTTTGTTTGTTTGTTTATTCATTTATTTATTTATGGGTTTATTTATGTGTTTATTTAAGTACTTATGTGTTTGTTTAATTGTTTATTTATTTATGGATTTATTTATGTGTGTATTTATTTATGTATGTATTTATTCTTTTATGTGTTTGTTTGTTTATTTGTTTGTCTATGTATTTATTTATGTATTTTTAAACATGTATTCACGTGTATATTTTTCGTGGGCAAAGGTCACCGTCTTCTCGCTGCCCTCGCTTCCACTCGGTGGCTCATTTATGGCCAGGAGGACGTTATTTAAGATTGCACAAAAGGAAAATATGACAATACTACATGTTATTACAAAACCAGATCACTTACACAATATCCACACTTCCACATTTTTAAAACATTTTGTCCTAATTTTAAAGAACATTTACTTCTAAAAGATGCACTCAGGGGTCCACAAAGAAATATGTAAATTATATCAATGCGTTGTTCATCTGGACAGCTATTCCACGAAATATACGTATAATATAATATTGGACTGAAATGAATTAATAAGACACTGCCATCCCTCTGAACTGTAGAACTCTGTACTTGGGCCTCAAAACTCCTGCCATGGACACAATAAATGGATACCTTTGGAACGTACTTTTGGCGGCAGGAAAAAAAAGAGTCCATCACAAAGAAATGGTTGACACAAACATCTGCGACGATCAAGGACTGGACTGACATCGGGACAGACATCAGGCAAATGGAAAAAGTGACATTCAGACAAGGACAAATTTGAAAGACTTTGGACTAATTCGACAACCCACAACCACGACGAGCGCTCGGATCTCCCGTTACGACCGCGTTCTGGCTCTGACGTTTACATGTGCTGCACGGTAACTATGGCAACGTGACATGGAAATGGAGGTTTGACTCGTTTCGGAGTTGGATTTAACGGAATTTGTCCAGAAATCAACAGATTAACGAGCGGCTCAATTTCGACAAAACTTCTTGCGACCTGTTTGTTTGCATAATTTAATTAAATTAAATTAAATTTAAGTTAATTTAATTTGTTATTATAATTTTTTATATTTTATTGTTATTATTTTATTATTGTTTTGGTTTTTTTCCCTTCTCTTTTTTATATTTATATTTTATTTGCTATGGTTTTATTGTTATATTTTAAACTGGGACAGTGCACATTCATCAACATTTCTGTAAATGTGCCAGTATTAGCTGTAGCTCGGCTCCAGCCGTCGTCCCAAGCAAAGTGTAAAATACCAGCAATATACAAAACATTTACATTTATATACAGTACATTTAGGAATAGTCGGCAAATATCAAAGATTAGGAGTCCATACAAAAACAGATTACTGAGTGAAACATGTACAGAACTCAAATAACCAACTTAAAGTGGGAGCAGGGTTTGGACAGACAAACGTTCCCTCTGTGTTTCTAAAGTGAACAGACTTTTAGGTGGAGATAATAAGGCGCACGTCAGCCTTTTCCATGATCTGTGCAAAGTTCACCCGAGCGGCTAATCGACTCTGACAACTCGTCATTATTTACTCCGCCCAGTAAAAGAACGCTGTCCGAAACATTTATTTTACCTTTTTTCCCACCAAAATACATTCGCCGTGCGCATTTCCGAGGTTTCCCAACGCGTGGTCACGAACAACAGATGACAGAAGGGTTCGTCAGCAGATTAACAAATAGGATCTTTCATGGAGAGATTTCAGTGTTTCATCAGAAAAATACAAGTGACCAGCAAATATTCTGGATAAATACGCATTCAAAACAGGACTTTAAGATATGTTTTTTTGTTTTATTGTTGTTTTAACTTTCTTTTAATTATATATTAAATAAAAAATAAATGATGTTGTATTTATTTTGCATTTTTAATTAATAACTGAATTGATTTAATTTAATTTAATTTTTTATTTAATTTTATTTATTTTTATTTATTTATCTTTATTTATCTTTATATTTTTTATTATTAAATATATATATATATATATATATATAATATATATTTTTTTTTTTTTTTCCGAAAATCAAACACAAAAGCAAACAAGAACACAAACCGACATCAACTACACATTTAAATTAATATTAAAAAAAAGTCCCGTTTGGGTCATCGTCGGTCAAAGTTTTTTCTCATTTCTCATTTTGTGGGCGAAAAGTTCAGAAGAAAAGTACAAAAATACAAAAAGTGGCTCCGAGTTGTAAACACAATTTGAGCAAACTTTTCATCGCACAGAGAAACTTTTCTTTCAGCTTAAACCCTGACTAATTTAGATGTGTTCTGGTCCTTGTTCACAGTGTGTGGTTGCTAGGTTACAGTCGTGGAATCGCCTCTACGAAAGGCACAAATACAGTTGGTACAAGGTGGTAGTAATGTGGCTATGTGCAGTACAATGGTAATAATGAACGTAAAATACTGAATAAAACTGCCTAAAACGGGTTGATCTGTGATATTTGGTCACGTTTGCGGTTCATTTCACGGCCCGTTTGTTTTCGCTTGGTTCACGCTGAAGGTCAGATGTTTTGCACAAACCTGTTTTTCTTTCGGAGAGGCGGTTCTCCGACGCTGCAGATAAAATGTGACGCGAGTCTGTTTCTCGTGTGAATGAAACGGCCCTGAAGAGTCTGACGAGCAGGAAAAGGCATTCACGAGGAAGCAGCGTTTAGTCTTCTTATTTTGATTTATTTCAGTGTAAAGCATTCGAGTTGAGCCGTGTTGTTGAAGGCTTCATCTGTTTAATTCCTGTCTTTTTTTTCTTCTTCTTTTATTGGGTTGTTTTTTCTTATTCTTTTTGTCTACTTTTTCTTAAAGTTGTTTTCTTTCTTTCTTTCTTTTTTTTTTTTAATTTGATTCGATTTTTATTTTCTTCTTCTTTTTCTTCTTTCTTTCTTCTTCTTTTTTTGGTTGTTTTTTCTTTTCTTTTTTCTTTCCTTTTTTTCTTCTTTTCTTTAAAGTTGTTTTTCTTTTCTTTCTTTCTTCTTTTTAAAAAAAATTTGATTCGATTTTTATTTTTCTTTCTTCTTTTTTTTCTTCTTTTGTTGTTTTTTCTTTTCTTTTTTCTTATTCATTTTTTCTTCTTTTTTTTAAAGTTGTTTTTCTTTCTTTCTTTCTTCTTCTTTAAAAAAAAAAAATTGATTTGATTTTTATTTTTCTTCTTCTTTTCTTTCTTCTTTTCTTTCTTCTTTTTTTCAGATGAAACCGAAAGGGGGGATTAGAGAGACAGGAGAGCGTGCGGGAAATTGTCGGAGTCGGTTAATTAAATAAAAGTGTCTCTTGTTTCATTTAAACTCGGTCGTAGTCAGATTACGGTAATGAGACCTGCGAGTTCAGACTGCATTCAGATCAGATTCAGATCAGATTCAGATCAGATTCAGATCAGATTCAGATCAGATTCAGATCAGATTCAGATCAGATTCAGATCAGATTCAGATCAGATTCAGATCAGATTCAGATCAGATTCAGGACCACGTATGAAGACATCAGACGCACACGGTCATGAAAATAATCAAATCCAGGTCCCAAAACTCTGATTTGTCCTGCAGTGAGAACCTGGACTTGACCTAAACCAAGTCTACATCAGGACCGAACTGGGCTCAAACCCGGTCAAACCCGGTCGAACCCGTTCTCAGTTCTGATGGATTGTAAAATATAATCTGATCATTGTGAGGGTAAAAACAGGGGGTTTTTTCCCTTTGTTTGAGCGTTCCAGAGTAAAAAGTGGAATATCTGACTTTTCTTTCCATATCGCAACCAAAAACAGCTGAAAAAGAACTTCCAGCTGCTTTTACTTTTGAGGATCTTCGAAAACAGGATTATTTGGGTCTGTTTTACATTCGTGGCATCAAAGAAAACACGCAACAGGGATCGAAGAAGTACACGCAACAGGGATCAAGAAGTACACGCAACAAGGATCAAGAAGTACACGCAACAGGGATCAAGAAGTACACGCAACAGGGATCAAGAAGTACACGCAACAGGGATCAAGAAGTACACGCAACACAAACACGCAACAGGGATCAAGAAGTACACGCAACAGGGATCAAGAAGTACACACGCAACAGGGATCAACGCAAGATCAAGAAGTACACGCAACGGGATCAAGAAGTACACGCAACGCAAGGGATCAAGAAGTACACGCAACAGGGATCAAGAAGTACACGCAACAGGGATCAAGAAGTACACGCAACAGGGATAAAAGACGTAAGTAGGAATAATGTGGCCATAATAAGAAAGTAAACAAAGCACTAATGCACTTGCGTCCGCCCTGTGTTTGTTTTTATTACCAATGCACTTACAGGGGGTTTAATGGTCCTGAGGAAGTGCCTTGTGCCAAACAAGCAAAACAGGAAATAATAATAAAAACAATAATAATGATGATGATGAATATAATAATCATAATAATCATAATCATAATAATGATGATGACGATGATGATATCAATAATAATAATAATAATAATAATAATAATAATAATAATAATAATAATAATAATAATAATAATAATAATAATAATAATAATAATAATAATAATAGTGCATCTTTTCCCATATAATTGCTTTCTGATCATCACATATTATTTTTGGAATTAATTTACAGTCACGCTTTAATTTAAACAAGCCGACATAATTGAAGTTCTTCAGGCTACTTTGGAAAAGGCCAATGTCAAAAACAAAATGTTTTGCTAAATTTGTTACAATATTGTCGTAAAACGGTGTCTTTTGACGTTCTGATCATGTTAATATTAGAAAATCCCCCCAAAATATGACCGTGTACAATGATTATGTTTTCTTCATGTTCTTGGTGTTGAATTATAAGATCATCACCATTTTACATTTTGGAAACCGCAGTATTGATCTAAACTGCAGAACTGACGCCCCGCCTCCTCATAGTGACAAGCCCCGCCTCCTCATAGTGACAAGAAACGGATTATAATTGTCACGTTTTTATCTTCGAAAAGTGGCAAGGTGTCGCTCTTCATTCTCTTTCAAATAATCAAACAGGATAGTACAGAGAAGTGGGCGGGGACAGGGGGTAGGTGAAAACAGTGATTTTCTTAAAAACACAGGATTAACTCAAACACGCAGGAAATAATCAAAGTACAACTTTGAGTAAACGGCTGATGAGGAAACACTGCTGTGACGAGGTTCAGATCTCATTCGCCTTTTGCATCATAAATCTCCTTTTCACCAGAACAAAACAACAAGATTAACGTTGCACATCTTCAAAGTTTCTTTATTTGCACTCGCAGATTAATTCCACTTCCCATTTGCCGTTCCACAGTTCAGAACACCCACTCTTATTATGTCAGATTACTGACGGCCGCGGGCCAAAAAAGCGCTCTTTCTGCTGGAACGCGCGGCGGGTTTGGCGTTTGCACGGCGGCCTGCGTCAGCGTAAGCCGCGGGCACGCGCGCGGCACACACACGCGGTCACATGCAGGAGGAGAAGCAAAGTCTATTGTTTCTGAGCGCGCGGCCCGTCTGGAGTGTGCTAATGTCGTCACGCGTTTGAACCACGCGGCTTTAGCGCAGTTTTCTGCTTCTGAGGCGGCGGCTGAGCATTATTTTAGTCGTCCACAAGTCAATTATTTCTGTTGCACACGGAGACTTTTTCAACACGTTTTGCCCAAATTAAGGTTGAAATACGGCGGCTGAAGGCTTCAAGAGAGACAATATTGACGATAAAGTTATTATTGATGAAAACCAGACGTCGTTTAGTCTTTCTTGACACTTTGATTCACCGTATTTTCCTAACCCACTATAAGTGGCTCCGGAGTATAAATCGCATTTTAGGGGAAATTTATTTGATAAAATCTAAGACCAAGAACAGACATTTCATCTTGAGAGATGCAGGGGGCGCTACAAGCCACAGTTTAAACAGACACAGACAGATCAGGGGCCCAGGGAACTTCACATACGTTGGAGCAGGGGGCGGAGCAGGGGCTGGAGCAGGGGATGGAGCCGGGGCGGAGCAGGGGCGGTGCGGGTGCAGAGCAGGGGTTGGAGCGAGAGCGGGGGCGGAGCGGGGGCGGAGCAGGGGCGGAGCAGGGGCATTTAGGGGCTGTGGGGGGCCCCAATAATAATATTACATCTAAAATGCCCCAGAATACAGAAAATGCATGATGTTTGTTAAACTTCTTGGTTGAGGGCCCAGATCCCACTTGGGGGCTTGTATTACATCAAACACCTACATGTCAAACACCTACCTTTCTACGTTCAAAGTGGGCTGGGGGCACCACTGAGCATTTCTGCTCAGGGCCCCCAAATGCCTAGCAGCGGCCCTGGACAGCACACTGTATTCCCATTTTAACCCCAAGAGCCGCTTTTCCAGTCTGTCTGCACATGACTGCGACCGCTCATTTAAAACAAAGACTTGCACAGCTCAAAAGGGAAAACGCCCCAGTTCGGCGTGATCGCTCTGTCGTCAGGTCAAAAACAAACCGGAGTCAAACCTCCCGTTGAGCAGTAGAAACATCTCCACATCAATAATTCACACGTTGGTCCACAAACACGCGCCATGAATAAAGCGGGCCGCGCCAGTTTACAGCTAACGACCACAGAGGGCCGCGCGGGGCTGCCTCGGAGCCGGGCACGCGAAAGAAAACCTGGGCCGGGACCAAGTGTTTCCACGACGACGACCTCCCTGACCTCTGCCTGGTCCCGACCTGCCAAAAACCCACACGGAGAAAACAGGCCTGAAAACCAATGTGTGAGAGCGTCTTCGCTGGGGTTTACTTCAGTTCGAGAACATTTGAGTCACGTTTGCACTTTTCTTTGTTAAAACTACTGTGGAAACTACTTCAGACCTGGTTTAGTCCGAGTTTAGACCTGGAATACTGTTTTAGACCCGATTTAGAGCTGGTGGTACTCGGAAAACTACGCGAAATCTTTGAGAATCACTTGGAGCTGATGATAATGTGCCTTTTTAATACAATGTCGACCAGTGAAATAATGCTTTTCTTTCATATGTAAATCTAAAAGAGACGTTTCATGCCGTACGTGATTTATTTTGGTCACACAGAACCAGAGTTACATTCTCAAACGTCAAGTCCAAAAATAAACAAAAAAACCCCATGACTGAAGAGTATTTGTTCATCCAAATGTATATTCTAGGTCAGGGCTATTCAAGCGGGCCAAGACTCAAGCGGGCCAAGACTCAAGCGGGCCAAGACTCAAGCGGGCCAAGACTCAAGCGGGCCAAGACTCAAGCGGGCCAAGACCTCTGGGTCGGAGGTGCACGACACGCCACAGTAACAAACGTTTGGCTCGCACAAAACATCCACAACACTGTTTAAATAAATGCAATAAAAGAACTGATGATAGAAGGACTGAACCAGAACTAAACTAGCACTAACCTAGCATTCAGGACTAAACCAAGACCAAACCAGGTCTAAACTAGTGTTAACCCAGAATTAAACCAGTAAACAAGATTATTATATATATTTTTTACATTTGGAAGATGGGTGGTGGGCCGGATTAAATTGCCTGGAGGGCCTGATTTGGCCCCCAGGCCTTATGTTGAATAGCCCTGTAGGTGTTAGTGTTAGTAGTTATCAGTTGGTCATATCTGACTCGTCTTTTGCAGAAGAATATACGAAATATATAAGCTAAAGTTTGTCGTTTGTTTAGTTCAGAACAGCGTTTCCTCTCCAGTAAACACGAAACACCATGTCACGATCATCACTGTGGCTCGAGAGGAAAGCATGAGGTTTGGATTAACCAACCGTTTCCAAATCGTAGAATAAAAAAATACTCAAATATGGACTCAAATATGTAACATTGGCTCCATTAAAAACACAAACACATCTGCTGCTGTTTACTTCGAAACGACGGCGAAATACAAAGCCTGCACTTGGATAAGGCGACGTTCGAGCTCATTATTTAGTTTGTTTCGTTTATTTAGTTGATTTTAAACAACTGTCACCAAAAAAATGACACTGCACAAGGAAAAAATATCAGTTCAAATAAATAAATGTTTGAGATAAGACCATTTACTGGCCTTTGCTGGCTCGGAACATCTCGTGCTGTTTGACCTTTTCGCATACAAAGCTGAAGTTGGAGGATAAATAACAGTTACGCAACACGATTGGACCAACATTTGAAAGAAATACATGTTTAGAGACGCAACAATGACCAAAATCAGCCGCAGTGTCTTGAATAACACCGGCTCCTTCGCTTAAATGTCGTGTTTAACTTCTAAAAAACAGGCTTTGGACCGGAATATGACACGTACTGCACCAACACTCAAGAACTGGACTGAAACATCACAATCTTTGGGCACAAATGGACAAAGCAATACAGACTATCTTTGAGACCGCTCTTCCAGTCAATTTTGGAACAATGTATTTGGGCCTCAAAACTCCCGCCGTGGACATAATGGATGGATACGCCGCCGGGAAGAAGGCAATCACAAAGAACAAAAACACGATGATAAAACTGGACGGACATCATAGCTGACGTGCGCACCGTGGAAACAATGACTGCCAGACTCAATTTGAAAATGGACATACTTATACATACATACGCATACTTACTTTTTGCCGTAATATGCGTTAACCCCTCTTTCCGTTGGGCACCCCCTCATTACCTGCTCATTATATTCTTCACTTATATGCTCCTGCCCAGCTTGGTTTTTATCTATATATTTTTGTTATGTATTTATTATTATTTATGTATTATGTTGTTATTTTTTATATGTATTTTTTATTTCTTTTTGCTATGTATTTATTATTATGTATTTATTATGTTGTTCTCTTTTATATGTATTTTTAATTTATTTTGTTATGTATGTATTATTATTTATTTATTTATCATGTAGTTATTTTTATTTTTTTTAATTTTTGTTATGTATTTATTATTATTTATTTATTATGTTGTTCTTTTTTATTTGTATTTTTTATTTATTTTTGCAATGTATTTATTATAATTTATTTTGATGTTGTTCTTTTTATTATTATTATTATTATTATTATTATTATTATTATTATTATTATTATTATTATTATTATTATTATTGTTTCCTTTATTTTATTTTTTACATATATATTTTCCTTCTTTCTCTCTTTCTTTGCATAGGTCAGTCTGTTTCATGTTTGTGTTTGTTGTTTTATGTGAATATTGACAGTTCTGATCCGTACCAAAGGCGTGTCACGGTATTAAAGGGGGAAAAAAAACGAGCATTTCTACAACTCTGTCGTCCTTTTTTCGCTCCTTCCCCGGGGGTCTCTGCTCTGGCACGGGGGCAAACCAAAGCAGGACGCTCCAAATCCAGCTCCAAAAACACAACAAACTCCTACAGGAAACGACTGTAACTCAACGTCGCAATCGTAGGGGAATATTAAGATCGAAACATAAACCGCGATAAACACTGGTGGTCTCGCTTGTTCTTTGCGATTAATTTGGTCGCCACACGGGGGCTTCGAAAACCAACAGAACCGCGGACGTGGAAACGGCCAAATCCGCAGTGAGAAAATGGATAAACTGTCTGTGGAAAAAGGACGGCTCGTGAACGGTGACGGGACGAATACTCTGAAAATGTGTAGTATTCGTGTATTCAGTTACAAAGTCCCATTAGAGCATTGTTTTCTGAATACTTTCACATTATGATATCGTACAATGCGATATATGCCGTAGTTTTCCACAAAATATCCTGCATAAAACCTGCTAGCACTGTAGTATTCTGAAATACTTTTAATACTTTGTCCGTTCACGGGCGTGTTACGGTTTAAGAAGTCAAATAAACGTCAGTAGAATCCTCTTTTTGAAACGTACTTTGCAAACCGCATCGCAATCGCAACACGGCAGATAAATAATCGCAATTCAAAATGTTTCCCAAATCGTGGCGCCCGAACACATGCAGCCACATGCTAATTAAATGTGTTAGTAAAGCAGGTAAGTTGTGTTCATCATCAGTCCAAAATGTCGTACCTTCACGGTCACAAAGCAACTTAGAAACGACGAATGGTGAGATACAACCTCCCCTCAGTCTGCAACAGCCCCATAAGGCCTGGCAGAAAACAAACATGCCGCTTTGCACGAGCATTACCCGCAAAAGTTGCATTTTCTGCCACTAAAACCAACTTAGCTGTCTCTACTGTTCGAGTTAGCTGTCTCTACTGTTTGAGTTAGCTGTCTCTACTGTTCGAGTTAGCTGTCTCTACTGTTCGAGTTAGCTGTCTCTACTGTACGAGTTAGCTGTCTCTACTGTACGAGTTAGCTGTCTCTACTGTACGAGTTAGCTGTCTCTACTGTACGAGTTAACTCTACTGTTTGATTAGCTGGCTCTACTGTTCGAGTTAGCTGTCTCTACTGTTCAGAGTTAGCGTCTCTACTGTACGAGTTAGCTCTCTACTGTACGAGTTAGCTGTTTCTACTGTACGAGTTAGCTGTCTCTACTGTACGATGTTAGCTCGTCTACTGTACGAGTTAAGCTGTTCTCTACTGTTCGCAGTGTCTAGCTCTCTCTACGTACGATTAGCTGTCTCTACTGTCGAGTTAGCCTCTCTCTACTGACGAGTTTACTGTCTCTACTGTACGAGTTAGCTCTCTTACTGTACGACGTTAGCTGTCGCTACGTGTACGAGTTAGCTGGCTGTACTGTACTTTTACACACAGTTTTTTTTGGTCAAAGTTTTAATTTGTGAAACTTTTCCCACAAATATTGACATTTGCCACAACAGCGAGACAAACGTACTGCGAATGCCGCGATCAACCCATTTAAACTTTTACACGTGTGTGGACACTTCGGTACACATTCCCAGCACGAGTGATAGCGCTTAAGTTGTGACAGGCAAGGCCATCTGACGTAAAAATAAAACCCTACCAAATCACCATAGGGGCTAAAACAGAAAAAAAAAAAAAACAAATAAAAACCTATAAATAAACTTCTGTGTAAAGCACTTTGAATTCATTTTCTGGATCGAAGAATTGAGAAAAAAAAAAATGTAAACGGACCAGACTTTTTTAATGACGCTAATGTCTATATTCTACCTCCACTAGTGTCTTAATTTGTTCTGTATTTTAATTATTTTTTTTAATTTGTTGTTATGTTTTTTTTAACGTGTGCCATGTAACACAACAAAAACACACACAAAAAAAAAAAAAAAAACAGACCTGACTATGCATGGCGTGGAGAAGTGTTGTACCTGAAGAAGATACTACACCATCGTACTACAACACAACAAACACAACAACACAACAGTCCCATTCATTTGAAATACACTCCGCACAAACAAAGAGATGACATCAATCAAACTTGTATGCAATTGAGCGTCAAATGTATGCACAAATTAGCGTGTGATGTATGCAAATGACACAGGCTGGAGGCGGGGTTGAAATGAGAAACCTGTTTGAGGTCTGCCCTGCTCTCCTACCCTCTGCCCTGTCTCCTCTGCCCTGCTCCTCCTCTGCCTGCTCCTCCTACTGGTCCAAACCCCCCCTCAGCTCCTCTGCCCTGCTCCTCCCTCTGGTCCAAACCCCCTCAGCTCCTCTCCTGCTCCTCCTCTGGTCCAAACCCCCCTCAGCTCCTCTGCCTGCTCCTCCTCTGCGTCCAAACCCCCCTCAGTCCTCTGCCCTGCTCCTCCTCTGGTTCCACACCCCCCCTCAGCTCCTCTGCCCTGCTGCCTCCTCTGGTCCCAACCCCCTCAGTGGCTCCTCTGCCTGCCTCCTCCTCTGGTCCAAACCTCCCTCAGCTCCTCTGCCCTGCTCCTCCTTCTGGGTCCAAACCCCCCTCAGCTCCTCTGCCCTGCTCCTCCTCTGGTCCACCACCCCCCTAAGCTCCTCTGCCCTGCTCCTCCTCTGGTCCAACCTCCCTCAGCTTCCTCTGCCTGCTCCTCCTCTTGGTCCACACCCCCCTCAGCTCCTCTGCCCTGCTTCCTCCTCTAGTCCAAACCCCCCCTCTGCTCCTCCTATGCTCCTCCTCTGGTCCTTTCTCTGGTCTAAATCCTCAGCTCCTTCTGCCCTGCTCCTCCTCTGCCCTGCTCCTCCTCTTGCCCTGCTCCTCCTCTGGTTCCAACCCCCCTCAGCTCCTCTGCCCTGCTCCTCCTCTGGTCCAAACCTCCCTCAGCTCCTCTGCCCTGCTCCTCCTCTGGTCCACACCCCCCTCTGCTCCTCTGCCCTGCTCCTCCTCTAGTCCAAACCCCCCTCTGCTCCTCCTATGCTCCTCCTCTGGTCCACGGTCCCTGGTGTGATTACATAAGGCTCTTTTCCAGCTTTTAAACCCATGACACGCTCCTGCTGCTCCTCAGGCTCTGCTCCCTCTCTCCAAACACATCTTGGCACCACCAGAGGAGCAGAGCGAGGGCCGAAGTTTAGGGACAATAACAGACAAAACTCCATTAGGCTTCATTTCAGTGAACCGCGGTCGTCGATCTTCAACCTTTTGCACTTTTTGGCCTTCAGTTCTTTCATTGAAGACACACTAATAACCACCGTGGAGGTCTGCTGTGTGTTCGTTCAACACCTCGGGCTCCTTCAAAAGCGCTTCTGTCGGTGCTAAGATCATCTATATTTAACCGGCAGATATTGCTTTTTGAGAAAAAAATGTGACCACAGTTTATTCTTTTTTGACATTTTGATGTAATAATTCCACTGTCTTTGATGTAAAAAGGTATTTGAGTAAGCGTTTTAAAGTCTGTACAGTCCAAAACAAGCATTTAAAAAAATACAATCAAATGTATTCTATTATTATTATTATTATTATTATTAATATTTTTTTTTTTTTTTTTTTTTTTTTTTTTCATGATTGTTTAAAAATGCCTAATTTTAGCCTTATTGTTCTTCTAAGTTTTACTTTTTCTTTTTACTTGTTTTTAAAAAGACAAAATCTGGTATAAGCGAAAGCAATATCGGTGCAAAAAATATCGGCACAGAGTTGTCACGATACTGAAATGTCAAACTCGAGTGCGATATTAAGGACCATCTCGATACTCGTTAGAGATTTGAATAAAGCAGTGATAATTTAGAAGATAAGAAGAAAGAGTATAATTTTAAACACAAAATAATTGTTCTTTCTTTATGTCACTATGTGGTCTTAAACTCATGATTATTCTAAAACTGTTCAGGAAAGGTCACTTTTTGTCCACTTTGTATTAGTATCGATACTTGCTCAAATGAGTCTCGATTAGGATCTGATTTTCGATGACAAAAACCCCGCCCCTCGCCACGTTGGTCCCGGTTGCTAACGTAAACGAACGCAAACTGCAAAGGAAACGCGAGCCTGCTGCCCAAATGAGTCCTCAGATTAGTCGCTTGTCTCCTCCCATTTATGAGCCCGCCAAAACGATGTGGAAGCTGTATGATCGATCCAGCGCCGCGGCAACAAGCCCTTGTCAGATGAGGGGAAAAAAACAAAAAAACCAATGACGTTCCGCAGAGAAAACAGGGCTAATCGAGCGACGGCGATCGTCCACAGAGACGCCGGCGCTCACAGAGGGCGCTGTGGCCTCGCTCGTGGGCGCGCAACGGAGCGGAAACAACAACGTTATCAAAGCCAGTCATCCTTGAACCGACAGAGCCATGTTGCTCTCCGTGAAACATGATGTCATCACTTGGAGCAGGGGTTCCTGAACTGATCAGGCCGAGACCCCCAAAATAACCATGCAAACGACTTGAGGCCCCCACAGTAAAATGAAACTGTTATATATAGAATCATTTCAAGTTGTAAATGATGTTATATGTTATTTTTTTCTTTTCTTTATTTATATATTTTTAATGTATTAATTTATTGTAATTATTATTATTATTATTATTATTATTATTACTATTATTTTAATGTTTATTTAGTTGTAATAAATGTATTTATTATTTATTTATTATAATTTTTTTAGTAGTTTGTGTTTTTATTGTGTTTTTTGAAGCCATCTGTGCTATGTTAGGGTGGAGTTGTATCAGAAGGTACGGTGGTCAAAAGTATCGAAAATCAGATCCTAATCGAGATTAAAACTAGTATCGATACTAAATACTCATCTGAGCAAGTATCGACACTAATACACTGGACAAAATGTGACCTTTCCTGAACAGTTTTAGAATAATCATGAGTTTAAGACCACATCGTGACATAAAGAGATGGTCAAGATGGTCCTTAATATCGCACTCGAGTTTGACATTCCAGTATCGTAACAACTCTGTGCCGATATTTTTGCACCGATAATTCTTACTCTTTTGTGTCATTCCAGATTTTGTCTTTTTAAAAACAATAAGTAAAAATTCTAAAATTAAAAGAACAATCAGGCTAAAATTAGGTCTGTATTTTTAAACAATCCTGAAAAAAATAAAAAATAAAATAAAAATAAAAATAAAAATAAAAATAAAAATTAAAATTAAAATTAAAATTAAAATTAAAATTAAAATTAAAATTAAAATAATAATAATAATAATAATAATAATAATAAATAATAAATGTAATTGTATTTTTTGAATGGTTGTTTGGACTGTACAGACTCTAAAACACTTACGCGAATACCTTTTTACATCAGACAGTGGAATTATTGCATAAAATTTCAAAAAAGAAAAAACAATTTCACATTTTCCTCAATTATACACTTTAGTCGTAAAAATTCTCCATTTAGAAGACTTCAGTCGCAACATTTCAACCTTTATTTGGCTAAAACCTCGATGTACAATAGAAATAACGATAATAATAATAAGTCGAACACTAAACTATTCGTCAGTTGCAGCACTGCATTTCAGAATACGTTTCGTAGAGCTCTAAAATAGGTTGTAGAAGTGCAATGTAGATTTCTCAGCAATGATTGTGAAGCGTTAAAATGAAACTGAATCAATCAAATCAAACCAAATGAAAGTCAAAGTGTGAATAAAGTCTCTTAAATCTCTGTGGAGCTCTGTCCGGAGCTCGTTTTCCCCCGTTGTTTACTTCCTCGTTGTTGATGACTATCTGACTCGAGGCCGGCTGCGTTTAGAAGATAAAAAAAAAAAAAAAAAAAAAAAAGATCAGTTCCTTCTCTAAATCTGGACAGCGTAACCTTTACTGGAGTTAGCAATCCGACACGTGACGTCGCTGATACAGAAACATATCACTGCAAAAGGCCACGCGAGGCAAAAAGAACAGCACGTTATTTAAAGGCTTGAAAAGAGTGGAGGAAAAGAGTAAACAAAATGCCAACGGTGGAACAAACTCGTTTATCTTGAAAATGAAAACGCGAGTAATAATGCAATAATGCGACAGCGCTTTTCCAGGCGCTCAAAGTCACGCCGTAATTCTGCGCTTAGTGTTTGTTCACTCCGGACTCGGCGATGGTGAATGAGACTGCGCCAACAGTCGCTCACACGCACCACAGTCACGATAAAGTGGGCCAAACTTTTGTGTTGATGAATCGAGCTAAACATCTGTGTTGATAAATTGGGCCAAACATTTGTGTTGACAAATTGGGCCAATCTTTTGTGTTAATAAATTGGACCAAACTTTTGTGTTGATAAATTTGGCCAAAAATTGGTGTTGATAAATCAAACAACATTTTGTATTAATAAATTGGACCAAACGTTTGTGTTGATAAATTGGACCAACTTTAGTGATAATAAATTAGACCAAATGTTTGTGGTAATAAATTGGACCAAACTTAGTGTTAATAAATTGGACCAAACTTTTGCGTTAATAAATTGGGCCAAACTTTTGTGTTGATAAATTTGGCCAAAAACTGGTGTTAATAAATCAAACAACATTTTTGTATAAATAAATTGAACCAAACTTTTGAGTTAATAAATTGGACCAAACCTTTGTGTTCGTTGGAAGACAAGACTGGGACTAGATTGGGACAAGACTAGTCTGACAGGTTTTGGGTAAAAGACTAATTGTGTCGGGTTTGTTTAGCGCAGTCCGACTTCTTTCCGTGTATAAACGTGATAACTTTTGCTCCCGGTGGTTAAGCGGTCTCCCATCCAAGTATCAACCAGACCCAATCCGGTTTTAGAGCTGACACTAAACTACCAGACGCCCCTGAACGTCTGCATCTCCTCGGTTCTTGGACCGGCTGTAAATTGGCACGACAGCGGATTGGGGCCGCCTGAGTCCGGTTGCTAAGCGCGCTCGGACTTCACTGTGCTTGCAAGCGTAGCGCGTGGCCCAGATGAAAGTCGGACTCAAAATGCACATTGATAAAGTTGTTTTGTTAGCCGCCGGTCAGTGTCTACGCGGCGCCGGCACAAAGGCGATCATTGATGAGGTTACAGCTGCAGTGGACAGTCGGGGCCCACAGAGGAGCCGTCCGCATGAGTGCACAAATAAACCATCTCATGCGTCTTTGAACCAGAAACGGCCGCCAAAAAAAGGCGCGGACAAAGGGCACATTTAACCGCGACAACAGGCCACGTATCAGCGCGGAGACGGACGGCCCGGGACACAACGTTACGTAACAAGAGGGTTCAACTTGTCACAACCTTTCAGGATCAGCTTTGGCAGTGGTTGAGGGGCTTGGGGGGGCTGATGCTGTCGTGGTGGCAACGTTTTCGAAGCTCATTAGGGCAAAAAGCTTGAGATGTACATTTATTTATTTGTTTTCTCCGCAGAGACTATTCTAAAAGCAGCACTTTTGAGACACGCTTGAACTGCAGCGAGCCGTTTGCGTCTAAATGTGAAATGTTTCATCGATGGCAGAGGAAAGAACACGACGCGTTTGGGAAGTTTGCTGCACGGAACATTCAGATGCGCAAAAGGCTTCGTGAGCGCTAGCGTTAGAAAACACAATTGTACTCATATTTGTTCTCATCTGTGTTGTTTTTTACTGCATGTTGTGCAGCTGGCGTTGTTGTAAATGTGCCGTAGAAATCAAGCTGACCTCGACATTGACATAATCGTACGCTGATTATAGAAATTAGCAGAATTAGCAGCAATTTAGCCGTGAGTAGCTGAACTGTGTAATACTGTGAGAGCTGCTATAGTCCAATAACTAATAAACAACCACAAAAAAGGAAAAGCAAGAAAACAGTTGTAGAAAACATAATTCTGTCACAGTTGAAATTTAAGGAAAACTTTTCTGTGGAAAATTAAGAAAGTGTTAAGTTGTGTACAATATTAAAGGACAAATATCTTGCATTATTTGAATTGTTTTAAGCCTTTAAACACGCTCTTGAGGACTTTTAGTTTGGCATCTCATGTTTTAGAACAAAAAACAAAATGACATTTGACTCTGGGCTGTTTCCCCCCAGGACGAGCTGAGTTTTGCAGAGCGAATTGCAGTAAAACCTTTTTTAAACGCATTTCAAGCTGGCCTCTCACTTCCTGGTCTCAGCGCGCAGTTGTCATGATTACACAGGGGAAAATCACATGGACGAGTCTGGAGATGATTGATGGGAGTCAAAAACAGCAGAAGAGTCTCACAGATGGAGAAAAACGTCAGAGATTCAGAACGGAGTGTTTTTGAGGCTCGGAGGGAGAGGACTTTCTAACCAGGATTCATCAAACGTGTGACTGGAGCTAAATGTGCTCCAGCTGAGTTTGTGACGAGGAACAAAGTCAGAACAGGGTAAAAAGAGAAAAAAATAATAAGAATTTGCATAATATATGTCCTTTAATAGCTTGGAATTTTCAGCGGGAAATAACGGTTGTAATTTCACCGTATATTTACTTTTAATAAATCAACGCGCTGTATCATTTGCAAAAAAAAACGAACGCTAAACCATAAAAATGCACTTTTGACTGGGAAAGTGACTGTGCAGAGGATTTTCCAGGCCCAATCTCCAGACTCCGGTCGAAATGGAAAAGACTTTTGAACCGGAGTTGGCGCGCGGCGCGTTCAGGCGCTATCGGAGCAGACGGAGTCTCGGCGAGATCTGGAGGGAAAAACAGCAGACCTTTGGGACTAAATCTTGGGCCAACATTACGGGCGGCTTTTCCTTTCCGATATTAAACTTTTCCTTTCGAGCAGTGACGGGCGTTTTATTGATTCATCTGAAGATATTATGCCAATGTCAAGACGGAAATGTGTTCGAATGTGTCTTTAAAGCGCCCCCTACAGGTCGCACGACTCATTGAACTAAAATGCAGTTCAGATAAAAATATTTTGAATTTTGCTAAAAATTATAAAAATGTCATCACAGAATAGCACAATTTTTAGGTTTATAATTTTACTTCCTGTTTGTAATTGATGACATCACAGTGGGAAATTACGGTACCACCCACTAAACAACCAAAACTCATCTAATGTCAAATTTTTTTTAATTTGACAAATAAAAATATATGCGAGCGACTTTATTTTGTTAAATTCATGTTTAAAGAGTCCAAAAAATGTGTTTCTTTTTTGTGAATTCTGCATAAACTTTGACTGACGGAATGAGAAATGTCCCTGTTGTGATGTCACTTCCTGTCATTTTCTACACATTTTTCAACGTTTTCTCCACAAATACCTGCTCGATTGGTGTAAAACTATCATTTAAATATACAATAGGTATAAAAACACCAAATAAAGTCTAAATTAGAAACCATTTTGAGGTTGTTTTGTCTCATAAATGACGTACTCGATATTCAAATGTTGCGTATCTTCTAAACAACATTGACAATTTTATTGATAATTTGATTTCTTACGCCACTTTCAACGGGCAAAGCAGAGTCTCAAACAACTCATTCGTTTGGTTTTATAATCATTTGTTTACAACGTTCGTTTGTTCAGTTTGTTCTTCGTACCGGACACGTTTGACCGCACAGATTTGTTCGTTTTGGCGCCGGAGAAAACATAACTGTAACGATAAACCGAGACGAGGGGGGCTTTTTTACTCTCGCACACCCGGGATACTGCCCTGAAGAAGTCCGACTGCAGATGGCGCCAAAACACGAGTAAATTCGCCGGCAAGACACGTCGACAGTAGGGATGTCGCGATATCAAATTGAAGTGTTACGATTATTGTGAGAAAAAACATCACGATTTAACGATTATTCACGATTATTGAGACCAAACAAGTGAAATCTTTCATTTCCTGTCATTCTCGTGGTCTGACATGCGACTGCTCCTCAAGTTTGTGAGCGGCTTTACAAAAAAGAACTTTCCGAAAGACAAAATCAAGTTAAAAAAAATATTACGTTTTTTACATTTAGGTTTATTTTTTGGGCTAAAGATTGAACACAAAAAAACTTAATTTTGCTTCTAAAATTGTCGAGATTATTATTATTTGGTTCTTACCTGAATAATCATGATTATTGATTCACCTGAATAATCATGATTATTGATTCACCTGAATAATCATGATTATTGATTCACCTGAATAATCATGATTATTGATTCACCTGAATAATCATGATTATTGATTCACCTGATAATCATGATTATTGATTCACCTCAATAATCATGATTATTGATTCACCTGAATAATCATGATTATTGAGTCACCTGAATAATCATGATTATTGAGTCACCTGATAATCATGATTATTGAGTCACCTGAATAATCATGATTATTGAGTCACCTGAATAATCATGATTATTGAGTCACCTGAATAATCATGATTATTGAGTCACTGATACTGATAATCATGATTATTGAGTCACCTGATAATCATGATTATTGAGTCACTTGATAATCATGATTATTGAGTCACCTGATAATCATGATTATTGAGTCACCTGATAATCATGATTATTGATTCACCTGATAATCATGACATCCCTGCGTCAGAGCATCATCATGTGACACACTGAAGAACGGTCAGTCTAAAGTCTAAAGAATAAACTCTAAAGTCTAAAGAATAAACTCTAAAGTCTAAGAGTTACAACTCCAGCAGGTGGCGGTAGATGCACCTTGTCAGTTAGCCGCCAACCGCCATTAAAAGTAACACAACAACAACAACAACATAAATAATCCTGTAACATTTGGCACTTTCTTTGCAAAAGCCACTGCTGCATTTAGTGTTCCCGTGTTTAAGCAGCCTCATTATTGGAGGATAAGGCCGTCGCGCTGAGCACACGGAGCAGAGGCGAGGGCCCTCATTGGCTGCCGTGCGTTCTGTGTGAGATTATGGTGATTTGAAGCAGGAAGTGGCACGTCGAGCCTCGGCACAGTCGGCGAAATCGCCCCGAGCTTTCACAAAAGCGGCTAATCTCAGACTCAGATAAGATTGTTTGGCTCGTGCCTCGCGTTCTTTCCTCTGGTGGGCACTCGGCGTAACTGTCACTGAGGCACATGTTTTTATACTTCGTTATAACGGGAATGTGTAGAACTGATTACAAAAACTGACGGACATCGCACTCTGGCTTGAAAACAGAACTAACTTAATGTTTTTTCTTTGTTTTTCAATACGTACAATAAAAACAAGAAACAGAACCAGAGAGCTAGAACAATAAAATAACATAACATAACATAAAATGAAAAATAAATAATAAATTAAATTAAATTAAATTAAATTAAATTAATAAATGATAATAATAAGTAATGACAAATGATGACAAATAAAATTAAGCCACAGTAAGTCGTTTAGTCAAGAGTTGATCAAATTTGTCCAGCACCACATGAGTACGAGCCCCGACTTTGTCCAGTTCAGTAATGGTGGCCGGACCCAGCCCGTCAGGTCAGTTAATTCACCCTTGACCCCATTTTAAATTGAGAAAGTTACACTAACCCACTAAAAAGGCTGTTGGGTTAGTGTATTTTCTATTAATGTAATGTAATGTAATTGAGTTGAGTTTGAGTTTATTTCATTTTATTTTTTAATTTATTTCTATTTTATTCTTTTTTGCGAATTTAGTTAACCACATTTTTCATTCATGCCTTATTATTATTATTATTTTGTATTTTTACTTTGATGTAATTTGATACATTTTTATAGTTTATTTTATTGTATTTTTTCATTTATTTTTCATTTATTCTTTTTTATTTATCTTTTATTTAGTTAACCAAATGTTTTATTCGTGCCTTATTCTTATTCTTATTCTTATTATTTTATATTTAACTATTATATTTGTTGTTTCATGACCCTTTTTCCCGACTCTGGTTCTGACCGTTTTGATGGTCCCGGCGACGCCCAGCTCAAACGTGGACAAAGCCCCTCGTCGACAAAGACGGTGGTCCCGTTTCAGCGCTGCAGGTTTCTCCATCGCTGCGGGCCAGACACTAATGACTTCCAGAGCCACCGCGGTCTCCGGCCTTTCGGGTCCAGACGAGGCCCCCCCCCAACACACACACACACACCGCCACCTGCCCCGCCCCCTTCCCGTGCCTCCGGCTAAACCCACCTTCTGTTTACTCCATCTGAGAGAGCGGCTGACCACAGAAGGGGGGCTTTCATGCCCTCCACGGGGAACACGCCCCGAGACTGCGTTTTAATGAGGACTTTGATGGTCGAGATGTTGTGTTTGTTTTAATGTTGGTTTAGCTTCATCTCCAAAAGCAGATCAAGCCTCGACAGAAGAAACGCTGGGACCAAAATGTGGTGCATTGAAGTGTGTGAAGATGAAACACTGGCGCAGCGGTGGGCTTTCGTTTTGAACTCCAAACAACTGAGTTAAATTAGTAAGACTAACTAATACTAATAAACTCCAGATTAAAGCAAAAACAAAGAAACAAAACTGAAGGAATTGGGTGAAAGTGGAAGAAAATGTGTTTGGAGCGACATCAAAGTCCAGGCACAAGCAAAATACATCCTAAGAACGTGAAACCAGGACGCAGTTTGGGATCTCAACCAAATATCTGGTCTGGACTGGAAGAGGACTAAACCAGGACTGAAGAGGTTCTAAGACCCAAAGGAAGACAAATGTGCGAAAACAAGAGGCCGAATTTGAAGCGTGATTAGAAAAGCAGAAGACCCCAAGATGAAGGTCTCACGGGACAAGACCAGACCAGGACTAGAACAGGGCCAGACCAGGACTGGACTACAAGACCCTGACCAGACCAGGACTAGAACAGGACCGAACCAGGACTGGACTACAAGACCCTGACCAGACCAGGACTAGAACAGGACCAGACCAGGACTGAACTACAAGACCCTGACCAGACCAGGACTAGAACAGGACCAGACCAGGACTGGACTACAAGACCCTGACCAGACCAGGACTAGAACAGGACAGAACCAGGACTGGACTACAAGACCCTGACCAGACCAGGGCTAGAACTGGACCGAACCAGGTCTACATCAGGACTAAACTGGGCTCAAACCAGGGCTAAACCAGGGCTAAACCAGGGCTAAACCAGGACCAAACCATTACTAAAACAGTACCAAACCAGGTCTACATCACGACCAAACCAGGTCTACATCAGGACTAAACCAGGACAGGACCAAACCAGATCTACATAAGGCCTAAACTGGGCTCACACCAGGACCAAACCAGGACCAAACTGGACCAAACTGGACCAAACCAGGACCAAACCAGAACCAAACCAGGACCAAACCAGGACTAAACCAGGACCAAACCAGGTCTACATATTACCACGTGGTTTCCTCTGACAATAACAGCCACAGCTGTTTTCCCGCTCATAACGGAGCAGTGTCGTCACATTTGTGTTTTCAATAAAGCTTTGTCCTCACATGACCTCATGAGGGTCCGTCATGGGCTCAAAGGAACCGGCCGAGCTGCTGCGCACGTCAAATATACAACTAAAGCTGAGTGGATTCTGCCTGGAAGTCCGGCAATCTCATTTGTTTATTGAAATTAGCTTCAGCTTTTTCCAGAGGAATCGTCGAAACGCGACAAACGTTCAAAGCAAATCACAAACGACAGCTTTGACCAAAGAGTCCGGGCGTTTCGCTTGTCCCCCAAAGGCTCAGAAACAGCGCAACGTTTTACGGCTCGTTTCAGGCCGGCGTTTTAGGGAAAATCAGGCCCAAAGCAAACAAGATACCTGCCGGTGCCGGGGCAACGGAGAACGACACCATCAGACTCATCCAAACCAGATGAAAACGCCGCCGTAAAATGTTGTTTCCGTGTCATCTGAAGTGACGAGGAAACGAATGAAAATACCTGTGCTTTAAACTGAGCTGAGGCCTTCAAGAGGTGGATTTGGCTGTGTAACTGTCAGAATGTGGCTGTTTCGCGCTGGTTTGCGGTTCGAATCTCTGTGAAGACTTACAGACGTCGGGCTCCTCGTCCGAGCCGTCGGGACAGTCCTTCTCGCGGTCGCACCTCCAGCCTTTGGAGATGCACGTCACGCCGTCTTTGCACACAAACTGCTTCGGGCTGCACGTCTTCGGCGCCGAAACTGAGAAGAGGAAGAAGAAGAAGAAGAAGAAGAAAACAAACGCGATTAGAGAAACGGGGCGGGAAAAAGACGAGGCACCGTCACTTTTCAGCAGGTTTTACACGTAACGAGACGCCGAGGATGCCAGATATTGTGCAGTTTGAGGATCAAATCGTGACAAATTAAGCATTTTCGCCTTTGCGATTTGGTAATTGTGCCACTGCTGTTCTGGAGTTATGCAAAAGTCTAATAAAACAACTGTCAAAAAATACACTTGATAAAGTACGGCTGCAACTGATTATTTTAGTAGTCGATGATTATTTCTATTGAACATTGAGACTTCTAAAATACATTATCAACCAAATCAAGGGTAAAATATGTGACTGAAGGCTTCTAGACAGAATATTTACGAATAGTGTATTATTCATGAGAATCAGTAAGTGTTTATTCTTACAAATTGGACATATTTGATCAACTTTGGACAAAATGGGACCTAAAGGTAGGACTTTATGCCGTAATTGTTTTATTTATTTTATTTATTTATTTATGTTTAAAATATATATATTTTCAAATATATATTATTGTATTATTATTATTATTATTATTATTATGTTTTTAAATTTAATTTAATTCAATTTAATATTTTATTTATTCGTTTATTTATTTATGTATTTTATTTTATTTTTTTATTTTTTTATTTTTTTATTTAAAATATATATTCTATTGTATTCTTTTTAATTAATTTATTCTATTCTATTTTAATGTATTATTTATTTTATTGTTCTTTTTTTGTCTTGCTCTCTGGTCGTTTTTATATAAATTAAAAAATAATTACATTTATAATAATGCGGCTTTCTTTGATGTAAAAAGGCCTTTTCATGAGTGTTTGAGTCTGTACAGTGTACATAACATTTACAATTATACTTACTACTGCAATCCTTTTTATGGTCATGATTAGTCGATTAATTAGGAGTCAAAAGTGTTATTTCTGCACGTTTGCTGTATACGCTGCTTATTACATGGTAATACACAGAGAATGACTGTGTTTAGTTACATTCCTAAGAGCGATCGCAGCTCGTTTACTCCTCAGCTCTCGTTAGACGCCTGTTTTCGAGTCAACGAGGTCCTGCAGACTCTAATTAAGAGCAGGGAATGCGTTACTTCATCAAGGCACAAACAAGTGACGCAGGAGAACTAAATGTTCAGGTTTCGAACGCCGTATCAAACAACAAATGTTCAGACAAATCAATATTTACACGTCCTGGAAACAAGCGCGCGAACGAAAGACCAGCTGACAGGAAGTAGAAAGAGATGGCTTCCTCTGTTTCCAGACTTAAAGGTGCATGTAGGGACGTCAAGATGATGCGGTGAATCGATAATCGTGATTATTTCGGTCGCAATATAAGACAAAAAAATGATAATAATGACATTTTTAGAAGAAAGATTTCGTTTTTAAAAATTCAGTTTATAGAAAAGTGAAATTTTTTAAACAAAATTAGGCCTTTTTCGTCTATTTTTACTTTCTTTTTGCGTTGTTTTTGTTTTTTAGATTAGGCATTTTTTTTAGTTCAATAAAAGAAATGTGACTATTTTAGAAGCAAAAGGAAGTCCTGTTTTTTTTGGTCGAACATTAATATTTGTGATGTTTATTCTCACAATAATCACCACAAACCTCCAAGACTAAAGTGTTAATATAAATCTGCTCATGTGTTCTTTATGCAGAAGGTCCAAACTAAATATCTGGAGGATTAAGAATTAAGCTAAAAAGTGCAAATATCGGTTCGATATATCAGCCACTCGATTAGTTCTACAACAATCTGTCAATCATGTCAAATAAATAATAATCCTAGTCATATTTTGGTTATTGTTATCGTTATCTGGACTATACAGACTCCAAAACGTGTGCGAAAAGACCTTTTTATAACCTTCAATCGTCATATTTCAACCTTTGCTCGGTTAAAAGTGTGTTTAAAAAGTAACAAATATCGTTTGACTCGTCGACTATTTGAGAAAAAGAATCGCTGACGATGTGAAAAGTAAAATAATCGTTCCATTTCCAGCCCTAAAACTGACACATCGTGCGCGTCTAAGCGTGCGACGCGATGTGTTTTAATGCCGTACTGTGGAACATTCCAGGCAAAGCAATAACGTTTCCGATGACACATGAAGTTAGTGTACGGACCACCGGAAAAGTGTGTTCGCGGTGGGTTAGCGCTGTGCTGACGGTGTGTTAGCGGTGTGTTAGTGTTGTGTTAGCAGTGTGTTAGTGGGGTTAGCGTTGGGTTAGCGTTGCATTAGCGTTGTCTTAGCGGCGTGTTAGTGTTGTGTTAGCAGTGTGTTAGTGGGGTTAGCGTTGTGTTAGCGTTGCATTAGCGTTGTGTTAGCGTTGCATTAGTGTTGTGTTTGCATTGCTAGCAGTGTGTTAACCGTGTGTAAGCATTGTGTTAGCTGGGTTAGCGTTGTGTTAGGGCTGTGTGGACATTGTGTTAGTAAGGTTAGCGCTATGTGAGCATTGTGTTGATGAAGTTAGCGTTGTGTTAGCTAAGTTAGCGTGTGAGCGTTTTGTTAGCGGCTTTAGCCTTGTGTGAGCGCTGTGTTGGTGGTGTTAGCATTGTGTGAGCGTTGTGTGAGCGTTGTGTTACGCTTTTTTATGTTTAAAAAAATCAAGAAACGATCGGGGAAATTACACGAGGTTTGAACCATGACCGAAAAACAAAATGTGACAAAAATAGAGACATTTCTAAATTAGGACCCAGATACAGCCATGAGTCCTGGGGTGGGGTTTGTTAAATGTCTTTTTGTGATCGCACAAATGCATTAAATATTGTAGTTGTACTTTTAAATATATATATATAAATACTGTATTAGAAGCAGTAAATGTGCAGCAATAAAAAAGTGCAGAATTATACTAAAATTAAGGTGGTTTAAGCAGCTATTTTCCACTCGTATTTACTTGGATTCCAATTGTTTTGAATGTTTTAGTGTGAAATAGTTAAATATAAAGCTTCTCTAAGGAAAAAAAGGATCTAAAATGGAGAATAGAAAGTGAATGGGCAGAACTCAAAGATTACAGCTCATTCAATTACAAATATGCTGCAACAGAAAGTACTATTCATAACCTTCCGTTCAGAATTATGCGCCCGCAAAACCTGGAGCAAAGCCACTTTTTCTAATCTAACTAAGGATTATTTTTGCATTCCACGGGTCAAACAAATATTTCTTTTGTACATTCAACACTTTAAATACATTATCAACCAAAATAACGGTTGGAAAATGGCGACTGAAGACTTTCAGACAGAGAATATTTACAAATAAAGTGAATTATGGGTGAGAATTAGAAATATAGTTTATACATTTCTTGATATTTTGATTGAATAACATCACTTTTTTGTTCTAAAAATGTCATTTCACATGCGCTTTAGGGTCTGTGTGTCAAGAAGTAAATAAATAAACACGATTAATCAAATATTAAATAAATACTGCATGTGAATTTAGTTTTACATTTTCAATATGTGCCAAATAATCGCGCTTTTTTTCTGCCGTAATCGAGCGGCGTTGAATAAAATCCTGACTAAATGAATACTAAAGCTGTGCAGACGTTTGCCGGTGACGTTTTGGGGACATTTCGGGGACAGATTGTTCCAGAACCGGTGCGTTTGGTGTCTGTTCTCTGCAGCGGCTTCGCACTGGTCTCACCACGGCGCATCAATAATCAATTCTCCTCCACCTGAAGTGCTTGAAGAAGAACCGGCTCGGCGCGCCAGCCGAATAATAGGATAGAAAAATAAAATATAATGTGTTTTCTCCAAGACTCAGTCACGATTCAGGTCACGAAAACTATCCGGGACCCAGTCTACACCAGGACCACAAAACAAAGTGTGATATCAATAAAATGATTTATCAAAGGACTTCTGTGTCGTAACTAATTTGTGAAAATTGAAAGTGAGAGATTTCTGAGCCTCAGCACAAGGTGGCCTCATGAGCAGGATTTAGGAAACAAGCGTGAATGAAGTAAAATGTATTTTAATTTTTGGATGGAGGAAGAATGTTACTCATCGTTAAAGCTTTAACCATAATCCTTTCCTAATTAAACCAAAAAACCTAAATTATAACTTTGAATGACCAATCAGAGCAGACCGTCCGGAGTTTATTATCTCGGATTAGCCAACGCGAGTGTTGAAATGGTCGTCTTAGTGAAGGTTATTTTGACAGTATTCTTCAGGTAAACCTCGTCACTCTGCGCTGCTAAAAATAGGCCCTCCTTAAAGCCCCTCCGTGCATTTCATTCAGTTCCACTCGAAGAGACTTGATCCTCTGTGACGTGCAAATAAACGTCTTCTTTCCGCAGTAATCCTGTGCTACGCGACAGTCACATCCACCGGAGCCAAAACATGCGCCCACTTCGAACGGGAAACTCACTTCCAATAAGATATGACGACGAAGAAACAAGAAATATCAGAAGAATGAATTGTTATTTGAAGAACATAATGTGCTTGACGTTTTCCTGTTCTGCTTCTGCAATTTTAACAAGCATTACATAATTGTGTAACTTCCTCTATCTTTTTTACCATTGTTTAAAAATATAGAATGAATTACAAAATAAGTAGCGTTAGTGTAACAATTATGTAAGTCTGTGACTACTCTAAATGAGTCTTCTTCTTCTTCTTTTTTTTTTTTAGAATTGTATTTTCTACTTCAAAGTTCTTCAGAAAAGTTTGATTTTATAGATCAATTATTTATCACGACAACAATAGAAACCAATCCTTTTGTATTTATTCCTCATTTATTTGCACGCTGAGAATTTGACGTTCTATCAAGTTTCCGTGACGTCGCAACGTTCTGATGTGAAGAACTTTCCAAAGAGGCCCATTCCGAAGATACCAACATTTGTTTATTTGTTTGTATTTACGTTCCTGAGCAAGCTGTTAGTAGCTAAGGAACGACACAACAAGAAAAACTTCAAATGAATGCATATTTTTTGCGCATGTGCCAGTTTTTGAGCTCATTTCCCCGCAGCCTTGTGTTATGAGAGATTTAACACTGAAAATATCACTTTTCCTTCTCCAAAATGACCTCTGCTACTTTAGCGCTTATTTCACTGAACCCGGACTGGAGCCGGACTAGACCAGGACCAAACCCGAGTCAAAAGCAGGACTAAACTGGGATCAGACCAGGACAAAAACCAGGAGAACAGATTCAGCACGTTTTTTGTGCTGAGAATCCTTAAAAGCGAGCGTAAGTGATCTAAAGTCTTCACGTTGCGACACAGAGGGCAGCGAGTTGATTTCGCCAGACTGAAGGGTGCGTTTTGGGTTTTGTGTGTGTGTGTGTGTGTGTGTGCGCGCGCTCGGACGAAATGGTCAGGTCTGCACAATCGCACAGACTGGAATGGTGAAAGTGGAGCGACAGTTTCCTGAAATGATCTGAGGTTTGTGGTCGCAGCAAATATGGATTTCACATACTTTTCTCCGCCCAGACTTCAGCTTCCTCCACTGCTGCTGCTGCGGCTGCTGCGGCCGATTCTAGACGCTTGAGAAGTGGATTGTGACTTTGGGATCAGAATGTTAAACAAGTTGTGTTCATATAATGGTGAACTTAAGGTTAAAGGACACATATTCTGCATTATTTGTACTGCAACTGTCCTTTAAACGTGTATCTTTGCTTTAGCATGTCATGTTTTTGAACTTGAAATAAGGTATCTACTGAAAGCCTACTTTACTTTATGTCTGTCCTAATCAGGATTTTTGTTTTCGCTCCATCTACTGGCAATCACCACGGGGAGATAACCAAAAGCTAGCTTGCCCCGACATGCTAATGTCAACACACGGTTGTATTGAGCGTGATCTGAGGCAGAAACGCTCAGAACGAGTCTGGAGTCTGTTTTTATGGATTTAAAAACAGCACAGACGATCGCGTAGCTCCACCGACGATGTCGCGATACTGGGAAACTTGAAACTGGGTGTTTTCTGAGGCTCAAAGGAAGAGGACCGGACGGGATTCGTCAAACACGACGCGGCGAATGAGGCTAAACACAATTCCAGGTGTGTTTTTCGATGAGGGAAAATGGTCAAAACACGATTAAAAGCTCAAAAAGGTCAAGATTTTCCCCTTAAAACGAAAAAACGACAAAACAGAATAAATATGTTAGAGCTGGTTTTTTTGGGGGTGAAATATTATCTAAGTGCAATTTTTCTGACAGATCTAGTGTTTGTGATTATATTTGCACTGTTTGTTTGAGGTGAAAGGTTCCAGATTCAGTTCTCAGTGCACAGTTTAAACAGGAACATTCACGATAAAAAAGAAGCGTTGAACATGACTTGCTAACCAATCAAAACGGTGACCCATGCCTTTCAGAACATATTTGTAGAAGTTTAACCTACACGCCTCACACCTTTTGGGCAGAGTAAGACCACACGTGGAGACACGGGGACGATCCGCTGTTTGCGTGAGAAATGAAATCGCAGACGTGTGAAAGTGGCGTTTCCCCCCAGCGTAGACGTGTTTTTAAGGTCCCGCTCTTCAGTCACAGCGGAGGTGAGAAAAACAAACCTCAGAGAAACATCTGTAGGAGGGCCCATGTTCCCGCACGCCGTGAAAGAACAAGATCTGAGTCCGAACCAACCAACGACACGAGATGGAACGTACCGCTAATTCAAAGCGAGATGTTGTCCCAATTATCAAACTCACAGTACGAGTTCTTCGAGTTCTCCAGACAGATTCTGGAGGAGAAGGAGCGGGACGTGGGCCTGAAGACAAACTGAGAAGGACAAACGCTTGGATGTGGAGCTGTCTGCCGTTTTAAGGCTCTGGAAACACAGATTGTAGGAACTTCTGAACGAGCACAGGATATACCTTCCATTTAAGTAACAATTTCCACTGCCGACCACAAACTAGCCAGTCTTTTCCTGCGTGAAACCTGTAGTCTACGGCAAGTCATGCGTCGTACAGTTCATATTTCAGTCCATGCCAAAAACCTACATCGAATCAGAACTTAAAGGAACAGTTCTCGCAGTCCTCCTTCGGAAAACGTTCCGCGCATCTGTTTCCTCCGGTGTTTGTTTGTCCCGTTCGCGGCGCGAGATGCCGACGCGGCTGCAGCTGCTCACATCCACTCCTGAGTTAACACTCCCAGAGCCACGTTCCAACTCGCTCACAAGAACCACCGGGGGCCCCTGGCGTCCCGACGGAGCAGGAAAAGAACCCCAACACGGCACAAAAAACGCGAAGCTAAAAACGGACGCAGACACGGCGGCTAACCGAGCTTGCGGAGTGTGACGTTCTTCCTCTTCGACTATTTTAAACCAATTTGTCTGTTTCTACTACATGTTTTGCTTTGTGTTGAACGTTAGCGACATTAGCATAGCCGTGTATTTATAACGGCAGAAGCTCAGAGGGAGAGCAGGGTCACGGACATCGGGGGGGGACGGTAGACTCAACTTAAAAATATAACTTTTTTTTATTTTTAAATGACAAACTGGAACAATTATTCAGAATTAAATACGCTCTCAATCTTCTTATTTTTTAAATATATTTTTATGCCACTCCATTATTTTTTATGTGTTTTTCTTTTCTTTTCTGTTGTTGTTGTTGATCTGTTGATCTTAAAAAATAAAATTGAAAAAAAATAAAAGAAATGCGTCAGAATTTTTTCACCTTTTGTACGTCGACAAAAAAGGCACGACCGGACCAAGTGTCCGACCCAAAGTCCACTGACTAGAGTGAGAAACGTCGCAATTTAACGATTATTCGCCATCATTGGAACTAGGGACGCCAAGATTGTACGATTAATCGAAAAAAATAACTTTCTATTGTTTATGCCTGTTTTTGTCGCATTTAACTTCATTTTGTGTTTTGGAGAGTTCAGTTTTGTAAAGTCGGTCACAAACTGGACGAACAGTCTCAATCATCGCGAATAATCGTTAAATCGTGATGTTTCTTCGCACAATCATCGTAAAACTTTAAAATTACAGCTTCATGCTTTTTGGGGCCCAGATTGCATAGAAATGACATAATTTTGCTTCTAAAATGTCCCGATTATTAGTTTTGAATCCTTACGATGACATTTCGACCTGAATAATCCCGATCATCGAGTTTCTTACCCAAAAACGACTCGTAAACAGTGTATTTATGTGTTCTAAAACGGTAGCGCAGACTCACAATTCACTCTTAAATTTCAAAATAAATCTGTGCAAAGCCAATAAAATAATGAGTCAAGCCATAAAAACGTTGGACACAAACCAAACATTTCAAAGCTTCTCAATTACATCCTTATCTCGTCCAGTATATATATCTTTTGCCAGTTTTAATAACTTGTGCCCTGATTTTCTGCTCCTGTCCCTTTAAGATCTTGGCGGCGGCGCTGATAAAAAAAACGTGTTTAGTCTGCGGCCGATAGCGCGTCCCGAGTCGGTGGTTCTCAGGGGGAACGAACGCCTCCAATAATAATAATAATAACAATAATAACAATAATAACAACAATAATAATAATAATAATAGTAATAGTAATAGTAATAATAATAATAATAGTAATAGTAATAATAATAATAATAATAATAATAGTAATAATAATAGTAATAATAGTAATAATAATAATAATGATAATAATAGTCATGATAATAATAATAATAATAATAATAATAATAATAATAGTAATAATAATAGTAATAATAATAGTGATAATAATAATAATACAATAATAATAGTATTAATAATAATATTAATAATAATAATAGTAATAATAATAATAATAATAATAATAATGATAATAATAGTAATAATAATAATAATACAATAATAATAATAATAGTAATAATAATAATAATAATAATAATAATAATAATAATAATAATAATAATAATAACAACCAAGGTGAAACAGCCTCGGCGGGATGTGCTGTTTGGACAGAGATGTTTGATATAAAGTTTGGAGGACGACCAGGCGGATAAACAGCGCGCTGAGCATTCGCCGTGGCCTTGGCCAAGTTTTCGAGTCGACACAATTACTCTTCTCTGCGGCGAGCGGCGAGCGCGGGACCAGAGCGAAACAGAAGACTAGACCGGGCTCATCTGCAGCCCAGCATGAAGCTAATGACTGTTTCAGAACCGTTTCCATGGAACACTGACTTTACTTTTTATCACCCTAACAAAGGTTGAAATGTGGAGACTGACAGCTTCTAGATCGAGAATATTTACGATTCAAGTCGATTATTTGTGAAAAACTGACATTATTTATGCTTTTTTTTGTTTTTTTGCCACTGACTTTGTTATAAAAAAGGACTATTTTATGAGTTTTAGAGTCTGTATAGTCCAGATAACGATTACATTATCAAAAATGATGATGAAACTATCTCTTGTCTCTGCGGAGGAAGCAATTCATTCATTTCAATGTAGAAGAGCTGCTCTACCTCCCACTGTTCAACAGCCACAAGGATAAACATAATGCCCAATACAGACGCGCAGACATAAAGGGCCAAATTAGCTAACGATAGCTTCATGCTAAGTGCTACCGCGAAGCTAGCGCCGCCTGCTGATGATTCAAATGTGACTCAATGTGAAATAGCTGTGCTTTAAATGCACATCAGTTGCCGGGAAACATCTTAAAATCAACGCAGAGTTTTCGCCCACGCCAGACCACGCCCCTTAAATGACACACTGACTCTATGACAACCTCTGCATAAGAACCCTGTATAATGCATTGGATCATACTGAAATAAGAGACATTTAGCCAAACGGTGGATAGTTTAGCCCTGTAATCGCCAATGTCGTACGTTTATGCGTTTCAAGCGTCTTCTTAAACTCCACACACATTCAGGGGGTTTCTGTCACGTGACTTATTTGCCGTCGCCACCATTTTGCAGGCGTCACACATGCCGTTGCCTCGCGCTGTTTGATCGTCATGAAAATCTGTGTGAAAATGAAAACGGTTGGCGCTTGAAGAAGACGAGAAAGAGCGAGATTTTTGTAAGTCCACTGGTCCCTCCTGACCGCAGTGACACATTTCCGGACAAACGGGGTCTTTGGGGGACATCGCGGAATGAGGAACCCTTCCGTCCGCCGTCACTTCTGACCCGTGAGCGGAGAACGCAGTAGTAGAAGTAAACGTGCCGGCAGCGCTCTCCGCCTCCGCCTGCGAACAGCCGTCACAGCCGATAAACTGTGGGTTCAGGCCAGGCCGGGCCGGGGCCGCCTCACAAATTGCTCTTAATTAAGTTCACATCTCATTACTTTGTCCATTCAAAGCGAGATTGGACCGAGACAGAGTTCAGGTCGTTAGAACAGCAGCTGTGTAATTTCGACTATTGTACAACGAAGCCACAAAACAAGTGGTAATTAATACTGTGGGAATGAGCCGTCATTATGGAGGCCAGAGCGCAGCGTCTGGTTTGATTGGATTACAAATTCAAACGGTAAATCAAAATGATTCATCAATTCAAACGGTAATTGGCCATGAAAATATATGACTTTCTAATTTTATTCTTTAATTATCCTGAGTTCTCTATGGTCCTGCCCAGCTCTGTTTATTTTTTTAAATTAGTATTATTATTATTATTATTATCATTATTATTATTATTTATTTTTTTATTTTTTTATTTTTTTATTTTTTTATTTTTTTATTTTATTATTATTTCTCTTAATTTGGATTTTTCATTTTGTTTTATGTTGTTGTTTTGTGTGTGTTAAAAAAAATGTATAATAAAATTTCAGATTTTCTTCCTTTTTTCAACGAGAAAGCAAAATGATTGGACAAATATTTCGTTTCTGTGTAAAGATTGTTGGCAGAATCACATTAGACATGGCCGGCCTCCCAAACAAGCAACAATCGACTGCATTTACGCCACAAAAGCCACAAAATTAATTCGTTTTTTTTGTGGTTGGAATTCACACTGAGACCCAATAATTTGTCTTTTGTTCCATGTTTCTGTTGTGGCGAGCCTCGTGGGCCTGCCGTAGCCCCGACCGCGGCGGTGTAATCCTCCGTTATGAGCCGCAGCACAGAAAACAGGCTGTTCAAACCACGGAACAAACACAATTAAGCCTTCTTAGCACGCGCCGCCGAGGATAACTTATTAGAGCCGCTTAGAGCCGCGTTCTCCGGGACATTTCATGAGCGAAGTGAGGGAGGTCGCGCGAACCTTCTGCGGCCGACGGGTGCAACGAGTCTGTCGCCATGACGCCGATATCAACGGTGTCACTCCAGCTCCTCGTGTCGACAGAAAAGAGTCATTTCCACTGATTGACACGCAAGCTTTATGGTGGATTGTACAAAACTGTCAAACTAACGCCCCCTACAGGTCGGACGACTCATTGAACTAAAATGCAGTTAAAATAAATATATTTTGAATTTTGCTAAAAATTATATACATGTTATCCAGGAATAGCAAATTTTTTAGGTTTATACTTTCACTTCCTGTTTGTAATTGATGACATCACACAAGGAAATTACCCAGCAACCACTGGGCCAAAACTCATCCAATGGCACAATTTTTATTGGATGACGAATGGAAATATATGAGAACGACTTTATTTTGTTGAATTCATGTTTAGAGCATCAAAAAAGTTGTTTCTTTGTGTAAATTGTGCATAAACTTTTACTGGAATGAGTGTCCCTGCTGTGATGTCACTTCCTGTCCCTGCTGTGATGTCACTTCCTGTCATTTTTCAAAGTTGTCTCCACAAATACCTGCTCGATTGCTGTAAAACTATCATTTATATGTACGACAGGTTTAAACACACCAAATACAGTCATCCTAAAAACCTGACATCGGCACTTTGACAAAAAATTTGCTATTCTGTGATAACGTTTGTATAATTTTTAGCAAAATTCCAAATATTTTTTATCTTAACTGCATTTTAGTTCAATGAGTCGTCCGACCTGTAGGGGGCGATTTAAGGGACCTCCAAAAAAGTTCTTCATGTCGTTCCAGGGGCGATTAGCGATCTAATTTTTCACATTTTCTTTGCAAATGTTAATTTATGACGGTAAATTACCCAACATTAATGCAATAATAAGGTCAGGGTGAGGTTTGGGGACAGTTGGATAAAATTAGTGCTTTAGAAAATGGGAGCGAACATTTAGGAACAACATGGGATTAATGTTGTTTTTCAAGGTTGTTTTTCAAGGTTGTTTTTCTAGTTGCAACTCCTTTAACTGAATAAATGCCAGATATTAAATTTAATGCCATATTGTGGGGAAAAAAAATCAATCAATCATCAATCATCATTAAAAATAGTGCATTTTTTTACAGCAACAGTTTCAAATAGTGAAATCAACAGTGACCCAAATAACGGTGACGTAATTAGCCTCCATTAGCGTGAGATTAGTACATGTATCTGCCTCTCTTCATCCAGAACCGCAGCGCCGTCACCGCACCAGCAGGGGCCGGGTCCTTTGGGTGCGCGGTCTCACATGTCGGGAGGATTACAGTACAATTACGGCGCTCGGTGCTTTTGTGTTGGGGATTAACATTTTCACCATGAATCGGCCTCTGTTTTCCCCGGCGTGGGCCATTACACACGTGAACTCCAGTTAGCGTCAGCGCGAGAGGTTTTACAGGATCTACGGCTCCGAGCGCCGAGAACAATAGGCTCTTGATTGAAACGTACATTACTTCAGAACATGTAGGAAATATCACTTTTTTGGTTTTTGTTTTAGTATAAAAACATAAAACAAATACCTGCGAGTAAACACAAAAATAATAAAAATGATAGTAATAAATCATAATAATGGCACAATATGGAAAACATCAGTAGCGGCATAAAAAGTCTTACATCTAAATCCAAATTAGTCCAAATTTGATCAAATGAACAGTAGGTGAAAGTCGGGGGAATATTTGTAGACATTTTCACAGACATGGACGATCTGAACGGGACGAGAAACAAAGACGACGTTTGTAATTATTGCTATTTACCTGAGGCCCCGAGGTAAAATTAGTTCAACTAGTTAGTTAACTAATTAGTTCAGATCAACAAACAAGGAGAAGAGATGGTTTGAAACAGTAGTGAAGGAGGCATTTTGTTGATATAAAGGAAAACCCTCTAAATATGAATGTTGAAACCTCCCCTCCTCAGTATACAATAACCTCTTAAACCTCTGCAGAAATTAAATCTGTCAAATGCTAATGAATAACAAGAGATTTTTATCAATTACACGATTTTATTTGTAAATATTCTCAATTAAAAGTCTTAATTTTTCAAAATGTTAATAGAAATAATCGGTTGACTCAATATAGAAACAGACGAATTTGAACGACTTTTTATTTTGATTTGATTTTGGCTTGAGTGTTGTTTTAATTATTATTTTTAATTAATATTATCGTCTAGTTGATGTCTGTTTGCATTTTTATTTGAAATTCGGCTCTCTGGTCGTGTCCTGTGTCTGTTCTACATTTTATGCTTTATATTTAAAAAAAAAAAACCCTTTCAAATAAAATATAGAAATAATCGTTTGACTTGTCGACTACTAAAATAATCATTAGTTAATTCTTCATTTTGATGCTAATAAACCGTTTGTAAATTACTATGCTGTATATTTTCTTTAGACAAACAAAGAAATATTTCATCACAAAACAACAGTATGTTCCGTGTGATCTTATACTAATATATACAGTATTTGTGCGATTTATTTTCCCCACAGGAGTTCAAATGAGTAGTGTTGATACCAGCGTTAGTATTGTTAGTATTTGTGTAATTCCCTTTGTTTTGACTGCAGAACGTGTGATCGTGCTGTTTTTAAACCGCAGGATCAATAGTCTGTAGGAGGCCAACGTTATCGCCTTCAACCAAGAAAACAACAAAAGCATTAAAGTGTTTTCCTCGGATGAGCAGCGCGAACGCGGTGACTAAGCAGAGTGTATTATTATGATGAACGCGTTTCATAAATCTGGACACAGTGGTATCCTGGAATATCCCTGTTGCCTGGAGACAAGTGCTGCAGGTGGAGAGTGTGAAATGCATGAGACCTCTGCAGTTTAATCCAAGCGCCCACAGCGTTCGCCGTCGAATCGGAGCGTGCCCAGAACGTGATTGGAAAGTGCAGAGAATGACCGGAACGTGAGCGGAACGTTGACCGGAACGTGAGCGGAACGTTGACCAGAACGTGAGCGGAACATGACCGGAGCGTGAGCGGAACGTGAGCGGAACGTGAGCGGAACGTGAGCGGAACAAGACCGGAACGTTGACCGGAACGTGAGCGGAACGTGAGCGGAACGTGAGCGGAACGTGAGCGGAACGTGAGCGGAACAAGACCGGAACGTTGACCGGAACGTGAAACCTGGAATTGACCGAGAATGTGACCCAGAAACGTGGACGCGAACGAGTGACCGGGAATGTGACCAAAAACGTGATCCGGAACGAGAAACCGACGTTGACAAGCGAACGTGATGCGGTAACGTTGGACTCACATAGAACGTGAGCGGAACATGAGCGGAGCGTGAGCGGAACGAGACCAAAACGTGACGGAACGTTGACCCTGCGGAATGTGTACCAAAACGTGACCGGAACGAGACGAACGTTGACCGGAAACGTGAGCGGAACGTTGACCAGAACGTGAGCGGAACATGACGCGAGCGTAGAGCGAACGAGACAAAACGTGACTCAACGTTGACTCGGAACGTGACCAGGACTGACGTGACCGGAACGATGATCAAGAAGGTCCCGCTAGTTCCTATTCTAGTTATGACTGTCCTTATCTGACTCTCATTTCACACAGCAGCTGCAAATAAACAACAAACAATAAAACACTATATAAACTTCAAAAATACAATATGTCAAAATACACCATAAATGTATCACTAATCAATGTATTGCAAAAGATGATTCCACAATATGTCACTGTTAAAAGGAGTCATTTTTGTTATAAAAGGAAACCCTTTTAAATATGAATGTTGAAACCTCCCTCAGTCTACAATAACCTCATGAACCCACAGCAAATGAAATGCTAACGAGGCACTGATAGTTGTTTACATTTATCAACACAAAAGTATTGTAGCATTTTACACGTATATTATTAATAGACAATAAACTCAACACCTCATTTTTACATCAACACTGATGTTGGAAAAGTTCAGTTGTATCCAAAAGTCATTTTCAATCTGTGGATTAGTCTGAAACAGTGAGTAAGCCCCGCCCACCGGGTGGAACCTCCTTGTCCTGTTTATCTAATTGTTGCACAGTTTTAAGTTTCCCCTTAAACTACTCTTCTTTGTTACCAGCAGACTCTTATTGAGTCATATAAATCCTATTGTTAGCTGGCTGCAGCTCCTCATCACTGATGGAGTACTGATCAACATCTGAATCAACAGCTAGAATGAATTTATGTTTTCAATATTTCAGTTTGATATTTCAACTATTGTTTGTTTCACGTACAAATACTTAACATGACTTCTCTCTCTTGCCAAAAACATAAAACACATTTTACGCTCAACACAAGGTCCATCTAGAACCCGGCCTAATCACAAATCTGAGCTGTTGGCAGAATCAGCAGCGCCTCGAGTCGGCCAAGTTTCAGACCAATAACTTTCAGACCAATACATTCCTCTGTATTAGTAATCTGAAGCAAATACATCTATAAAACCACAGCCGTCTGTTATTAGTACTGCAAATATACATCTATAAAACCACAGCCGTCTGTATAGTACTTGCATATATTTCCCAATGATAACAGTCCATAAAACCACAGCCGTCTGTATTAGTACTACAAATATATATCCATAAAACCACAGCCGTCTGTATTAGTACTGCAAATATATATCCATAAAACCACAGCCGTCTGTATTAGTACTGCAAATATATATCCATAAAACCACAGCTGTCTGTATTAGTACTGCAAATATATATCTATAAAACCACAGCCGTCTGTATTAGTACTACAAATATATATCCATAAAACCACAGCTGTCTGTATTAGTACTACAAATATATATCTATAAAACCACAGCCGTCTGTATTAGTACTACAAATATATATCCATAAAACCACAGCCGTCTGTATTAGTACTACAAATATATATATATAAACCACAGCCGTCTGTATTAGTACTACAAATATATATCCATAAAACCACAGCCGTCTGTATTAGTACTACAAATATATATATATAAACCACAGCTGTCTGAATTAGTACTGCAAATACATATATATATATATATATATATATCACAAACCGTGACACTGTGTTTTGATGAGACTGTGCTGTGCTGACATTAGGGATTGTCCAGGTTTTCATGTCGATATTTGGTATTTGATATCTGGTATTTGATATTTGGTATTTGATATTTGATATCTGGTATTTGATATTTGGTATTTGATATTTGGTATTTGATATTCGGTGATGTCAAGGTTTTGCAAAGCTTTGGAATATTTCTGAATGATCTGGGATTCATTTTACACACGTTTCACATTTGTCTGATCACGAAACCTCCACGAACACGTTTAAAAGACATGTTTGAACTCATTTCTGTTTGATCGACCCAAAATCACATAAATATTGTTATCAGGATTCCCCAAAGTGTCAATGTCGCGCATCGATTGCTCATGACTTCTCCACTTTTCGTCTCTCAAACAGCCTCCTTCGACATGTTCAAGACGGACCGGCGAAAGTTCAAATCGAGCGTCAGAAAGGAGAAGAAAACGAGGATTCTCTTTGAACAATTGTGGCGACCAAAAGACGGCGGCGGCGACAGAAAAGCGACTTGAAGCCGAGGGACGAAGAAGAAAACGGGTGGTCTTCTGTTTCTCGTTCCAGGTTCCTTCCTTCATCTTTTGTCAGCGCTCTTGTCTGATTTTACTTGTGTTTTTCTGCAAAGTTTGAGCGTTTTCTAAGTTTCTAGGTTGGTGTGCTGCTGCTTATTTATCTATGGTCCTGCCCAGCTCAGGTTTTTAATTTTATTTTTATTTTTTTATTTTTTTTATTTTTATTTTTTTTAGTATTATGATTATTATGATTATTATGATTATTATTATTATGATTATTATTGTTCTCATTATTATTATTATTATTATTATTATTATTATTATTATTATTATTATTATCATCTGGGACATTTTCCATCCGCGTCCTTGAAAGAACATTCTTGAATTCTGCATTTCAGTTGAACAAAAGATCTAGAGAGACGGGAGGGCATCTGACACAGGAAACTTTAGGCAAAGATTTGAACCCAATTATGGTCCTTGGTCTAATTAACTCATTTCCTTTACTGCCTTCAGCTGCTGTTAAAGAGGAGCCCCCAACAACAGACCATGAGCTGCTCCAAACACAGAGCCATCACAGTCCACAAGAGGAGAACCTGAGTCAGTATCCCCAACGACAGACCATGAGCTGCTCCAAACACAGAGCCATCACAGTCCACAAGAGGAGAACCAGAGTCAGTATCCCCAACGACAGACCATGAGCTGCTCCAAACACAGAGCCATCACAGTCCACAAGAGGAGAACCCAGAGTCAACAGACCAGGAGCGTCCCAAACACAGAGCCATCAACGTCCACAAGAGGAAAAAACCAGAGTCAGTATCCCAACGACAGAACCATGAGCTGCTCCAAACCAGAGCCATCACAGTCCACAAGAGGAGAACCAGAGTCAGTATCCCCAACGACAGACCATGAGCTGCTCCAAACACAGAGCCATCACAGTCCACAAAGGAGAACCAGAGTCAGTATCCCCAACGACAGACATGAGCTGCTCCAAACACAGAAGCCATTCAGACAGTCCACAAGAGCCGTGAGAACCCAGAGTCAGTAGTCCCCAACGATCCAGACCATGGCTGCTCCAAACACACTGCATCACAGACCCTAAGAGGAGAACCAGAGTCAGTATCCCCAACGACAGACCATGAGCTGCTCCAACACAGAGCATCACAGACCACAAGGAGAAGAACCAGAGTCAGTATCCCAACGAAAAGACCATGAGCTGCTCCAAACACAGAGCCATCAAGTCCACAAGAGGAGAACCCAGAGTCAGTATCCCCAACGACAGACCATGAGCTGCTCCAAACAAGAGCCATCACACAGTCCCACAAGAGGAGAACCCAGAGTCAGTATCCCCAACGACAGACCATGAGCTGCTCCAAACACAGAGCCATCACAGTCCACAAGAGGAGAACCAGAGTCAGTATCACCCAACGACAGACCATGAGCTGCTCCAAAACACACTGCCATCACAGTCCACAAGAGGAGAACCCGAGTCGTATCCCCAACGACAGACCATGAGCTGCTCCAAACACAGAGCATCACAGTCCACAAGAGGAGAACCCAGTCAGTATCCCCAACGACAGACCATGAGTCTGCTCCAAACACACTGCCATCACACGTCCACAAGAGGAGAACCAGAGTCAGTATCCCCAACGACAGACCCATGAGCTGCTCCAAACACAAGTCATCACAGTCCAAAGGAGAACCCAGAGTCAGTATCCCCCAACGACGAACATGAAGCTGCTCTCCAAACACACGAGCCATCACAGTCCACAAGAGGAGAACCCAGTCAGTATCCCCAACGACAGACCTGAGCTGCTCCAAACAACCTGCCATCAACAGTCCACACAAGAGGAGAACCAGAGTCAGTATCCCCAACGACAGACCATGAGCTGCTCCAACAACCAAGACCATCACAGTCCACAAGAGGAGAACCAGAGTCAGAATCCCAACGACAGACCATGAGCTGCTCCAAAACAACAGAGCCATCACAGTCCACAAGAGGAGAAACCAGAGTCAGTCCCAACGCAGACCATGACTGCTCCAACACAGAGCATCCGTCACAAAGGAGAACCCAGAGTCAGTTCCCAGACAACCATGAGCTGCTCCAAACACACTGCATCACAGACCACAAGAGGAGAACCAGAGTCAGTATCCCCAACGACAACCATGGAGCTGCTCCAAACACAGAGCATCACAGACCACAAGAGGAAGAACCAGAGTCAGTATCCCCAACGACAGACCATGAGACTGCTCCAAACACAGAGCCATCACAGTCCACAAGAGGAGAACCAGAGTCAGTATCCCCAACGAGCCAGACCATGAGCTTGCTCCACAACACCGAAGCCATCACAGTCCACAAGAGGAGAACCCAGAGTCAGTATCCCCACGACAGACCATGAGCTGCTCCAAACACAGAGCCATCACAGTCCACAAGAGGAAACCAGAGTCAGTATCCCAACAACAGACCATGACTGCTCCAAACACACTGCCATCACAGTCCACAAGAGGAAGAACCAGAGTCAGTACCCCAACGACAGACCATGAGCTGCTCCAAACACAGAGCCATCACAAGTCCACAAGAGGAGAACCAGTCAGTATCCCCAACGACAGACCATGAGCTGCTCCAACACACCTGCCATCACAGTCCACAAGAGGAGAACCCAGAGTCAGTATCCCCAACGACAGACCATGGCTGCTCCACACAGAGTCATCACAGTCCACAAAGAGGAGAACCAGAGTCATATCCCACCGACAGACCATGAGCTGCTCCAAACACAGAGCCATCACAGTCCAACAAGAGGAGAACCCAGTCAGTATCCCCAACGACAGACCCATGAGCTGCCTCAAACACACGCCCATCACAGTCCACAGAGGAGAACCAGAGTCAGTATCCCAACGACAGACCATGAGCTGCTCCAAACACAGAGCCATCACAGTCCACAAGAGGAGAACCCAGAGTCAGAATCCCCAACGACAGACCATGAGCTGCTCCAAACACAGAGTCATCACAGTCCACAAGAGGAGACCCAGAGTTCAGTATCCCAACGACAGACCATGAGCTGCTCCCAAACACAGAGCCATCACAGTCCACAAGAGGAAACCAGTCAGTATCCCCAACGACAGACCATGAGCTGCTCCAAACCACAGAGCCATCACAGTCCACAAGAGGAGAACCCAGAGTCAGTATCCCCAACGACAGACATGAGCTGGCCCAAACACAGAGCCATCACCAGTCCACAAGAGGAGAACCCAGAGTCAGTATCCCCAACGACAGACCATGAGCTGCTCCAAACACAGAGTCATTATCCAGACGTCTGCCGCAGATGTGCAGTGAATGGGAAAATCTGAAAGGATTTTGGGGGGAAAAAGGACGAGTGGATGTGGCAAATTGTTGGAAATGTGAACTTTTCAAACAGTTTTCAGACAGAATTTTTTTTTTTTTTTCGGGCAGATGTTATTGCTTTGGTCTGGATGTTCTATAACGTTGCTTTAAACGTATCCATCTCTAAGTACGAGTCCTCAGGTTTGTGGAGATGCAAAGACACAGGTTTTTCTATTAAAAAAAAAAAAAACGTGAAGTGAAACAAACTTGTGTTTAGTTTAGTCCAGTTTGTGGTTATAAAGTTTCACACGAGTTTAATGCTACAGTGTGGGAGTTTCCACACAAAGCAATAACATCTCCATGGAAACAAGCAGGTGGAGGACCCCAAACAGAAAAGTAAGAAGATTTAGACAATGAAGTAGTTTATATGAAATGATGACGATATTTGAACACGGAACTGCACTCCGCAATATAGTATTTCTCTAAATGTTCAGTGCGTAACTTTTCTGGTTGAGGGTCCGCTACGGCGCTACCTGCTTGAAACCTGGAGAAATAGCATTGCTTTGACTGAAATAATCCGCAGCATAGCATTAATTTTCGCGGACTCGCCTCCGTAACATGTCTCCCTTGTCTCCAACGAGAAATAAACGAAATTCAAACCGTTTTCAGAACACGTTTTGTTCGGGGGGGTTTTTTCAGGTCTTTACATCACAAGCGCCCATGGACACGGGGACATTATGTAACCTACAATTACCGCCTTTGTTGAAATAACTGGTCCGGTGTGTCTTGGTCTGAAGCGATTTGAAGAACAGTGCCGAATCGTGGGCTCGTTCGTTACAGTGGGAGACCCCATTAGCGGTTTTTGTCAGAGCGGTTTGAGTCCAATTAAAACAGAGCCGACAGAAAAGAGTCTGTGGAGGAGTGTGCGAGGGGAAATGTGTGAGGAGGAGGAGGAGGAGGAGGAAGAGGTTCGGTGTAAGGAAAATACAAAGGAAAGTGCTTCGATTTGCCTATAGTTTTGCCTATTTCAACTGATATCTGAAGTATCTCTATGGAAATGCTTTTGCGTTGCCTTCACCGGTGCCTCGAGGAAACCTGCAGAAGAAGCCATCTCCACATTTTGAACCAGGATCTTGGTCAGGACTCTTGAGTGTCTTAGCTGGAGATAACGTCGCAGTTGCGGTGTTGGAGATCGGAAAATGAAGAATATCAAACTAAATCGAGGGAAAATGAGCTCAAGAAGAGGCAGAAACGTCAAGTCAAAGTGCTATTTCTGCTCTTTTGTGGTTACCTTTACGGTCCGTTCATGCCGCGTCTGATACTTGAACCTCAACATTTACACTCACAGACACATTTCCGCACATAATGTCACGATAATGCCACGGGAGGATTGGCTGAAATGGCATGTTCTGAGCTTATGGGGGGAACCGGAATGTGCCGAGACGGAGCAAGATCGCGCAAACCTCGCCACGGCCACGAACCGAACCCTGGACCTTGTTGTTGTGAGGCAGGACAGGGCTAAAACAAGGCGGAAAACCCAACACACCAGGTCCGAAAGTGGACAACCGCACAGTACGCCCAAACTTGGACGTCCCGGTTATGGTTCTTCCTGTTCTTCACCACCGCCATTGTCAAGACCAGCAGAAGAATCAGTTTCCGTCATCTCTATTTCGACGCCCTTCGTTCATGCGTTGCACTGTATTTTTCTGCCAGGGTCTAAACGCCCAAATCATGCATGATCTTCATCTCTTTCCACATTGAAATCGGGAACAGAACCAACCAAACAAAGACCCATCGCCGGAGATCAATGGTTCTTTGGTTTGTCGAACGGCAGAACGAACGGCGAACCAAATGCCGAAACCAAAAGCGCAATTTGAAACGGGCGCAACGAGCAAATGGCAAAGTCCGTAATTAATGATGTCGTTTGGAAAGGATACATTACCATTAAAAGAAACGCGCTCTTGTATTAGTTTAACTGTCTTATCTCACGTGTCAGTATTTAAATTAAATCATGGCAGAGCTGCAACTAACAATTACTTTAGGAGCCGATTATTTCTGTTATTTTTGTTGTACATTGAGACTTTTAAAAACGTTTTTTTAGTCGCATAAAGTTTGAACTGTGGCGACTAAAGGCTCGAGATAGAGAATATTTACCAATAAAGGATTTTGATTTAACAATGCCACTGTTTTCATGTGTTTTGGAGTGTGAATAGTCTTGAGTGAATAGTCTACATGAAACCACACATTTACAAATAATAATAATTCAGAAAACTACTATTAAACAATGTATTCATCTGTAAAACACCAGATTGAACTCACAATTCACTCAAAAATATCAAAATAACTCAGTAAATGTCCTGTTTTTTCTGCTGTTTTGAGTAAAAATCCTTTAAACTGCCAAATAAAATCAGTTTCGATCGACGGAGACGCCTTCGATTAAAGGTCTACGCGGCTCTAATCATCAGTGAAGTATTTTGTATGTTTTGTATATTCATCAAAGTGCGTTCAAAGGCAGACGCGACACAGCATGAGCCGCTTCTCGCGCCTCGTACGTCAGGGCGCGTTCGCAGCGTAAATATCAGAAGGACGGAAAAACCGGGAGAGTCAGCTGGGTTTTTTTTATTTGGAAAGGAAAAACCGAACAGAAAATCCTTTGTCAGAGATGACAATTAAAGGTCCGAAAAGAAATTTAAAACCAGAAATGGTTCGGTTTAAACAATTAAATCCTACATTTTCTTGACTTCTTGTTTACTTACCACATTTACGGCTCCTCAGCATGTGACCTGCTTTATCAAATCAAACTTTCCGAACGATTATTCTGACATAAAAAAAACAACTTTACATTTATATTTACTTTTTAGAGAAAAGGCTGAGCAGAAAATCGTCACATTTCTGTTAATTGAACTAAAAAAAGACATTAAAAAATTGAAAATTGTCATTTGTCGATAAAAATAAAAAATAAAAAATCATAATAAAAAATCCTAAAAATGCCACGATGATCTTTTTTTCCACTCTTTATGGTTATATTGTGACTAAATAATCACAATATTTTTTTACGGAGAATAAAACGCTCCATTACACACAGTGGTCTCGTTTTTACACTGACGGATTTGACTTTAAAAAATCAGATAAAGCCCCTTTAATCTCACGGTTTAAAGTCTTTTCAACGCACAACAACGACGCCATTGTGTGACTGCCACTTTGATTTGCCTCAAGAGATAAAGAAAACGGTATAATTTTTCACCCAGTTCATTTGTGGCGACAGAGAAGATGTTGAACGTTGTGTTTTGGTCAGTTTTTCATATTTCATCTCATCCACAGATTTAAATGAACTGGTTTTTCAGAATGCATTTTTCTCGCACAGACACTTAAAATCAGCACACACTTTACTTTACAAACTTAACTTCAGATTTTGAACAGAGGGATTTGTTGCTGTCTGATTTTAAGTGAAGTTTTTACTCTAAACGACGAGGTGAAACTTGAATTTTTAGGCCAGTTTTCGGTGCGATCTTTTTCACTAAAAATACTAAAAATAAGACAAAAATCCACTGCATTTTTCATTTCTAATACGTCCACAAAATGACATTAACCTGGCTCTGTCCATTTGTGATGAAAAACTTGTAATTCATTTTTTTCTTACATTTATATCACTAAACTATAGATTAAGTTCATTTATTTTATTTTATTATCATTATTTTTTTAATCAAACATAAATAAACGAGAGAACGATTAAGTTTCTTTTTTAATTTTTCAAAAATACATATAAATTATAAAATTATAAATAATAAAAAAATAAGTTCCTATTGATATCTTTAAATGTATGTTTTACTCAGAATTCATATTTTTACTTATATTTTAACTTTCTGTCATTAAACATATGATTAAGTTTCCTTTTTTTTTCTTTTTCTTTTTTTAATTTTCCTTTTAATGTTGTTTTTTTTATTTCTTTTTAATTATTCAAAAAATTACATCAAAACATAAAACAAACAGACACAACCAAAATAAAACCACAGAGATGAAGTTTCTGTCGATATCTTATTAAATAAACGGTTTTTAACTTTTCGCCTGCAGGCGTCTCGTCTGTTATTTGTCTGTGAACAGTGAAGACTTACAATGACTTCTTCTCCGCTGCCAAAGTGGGGTTTAGGTTTGCACATGTCGCTCACATTTCTTACACACTTTCTGGCACGACATTTCTGGACCCGTTTTTTTAAAAGCCACGGACGTCTGCTCGTTTTTCGAAAAACATAAAAACCTGACCGGGGTAAAAAAGAAAAGAAGAAAAGAAAAAAACCTGCGCATAATCGTTCCAGAAGTGGTCCCGGGCGCGAAGTGGCAGAACACGGCCAGAGGAGGCGCCGCGAGAGGTGTAAATGCAGTTGTTGTGTTTTTTTTTTAATACTTTTGCCATAACTTTATTATTAAACAGCAGGATTCCTCCAATTATTGTCCTCGTCAATAGTTACACATGCTTTTTCATGTATATGTTAGTAATAAACACTGCAATTCCAGGTAGCACGTTTAATGCCTACTGTGGAACATTCCGGCACTTGACACTTGGAATATAGTGAAAAAACGCCCAGGATAAAATAAAATTGAAATATGGAGATTTTGGCTCCGATTAAAGCGGCGTTCAACACTTTCCAAGCATTATTGGACAGGAGCATTTGCACGTCAAGAATTCATTAGTGATTCATGAAAAATTATGATTTTGTCAGAAAAAGTGTGTCGTCAATGGATTTACTTTTTTTAATTTTTTTTTTTAAACTTTTTTTATATGTCATGGTATTTTTCATCTAATTAAAAAAAAAAAAAATTTAAAGAACATTTAAATCTAACAAACACACAAAAAAACACCAAAAAGAGTCTTGATTCTAAAAATAACCGTTATTGCGGCTGAATTAAGACAGATTAAAGAAAGTCAATGTCAAATCAATAATTGGCCGTAAATGTAAAAATAAAAGCCTTTTAGTCGAACACGAGTGATTATTATTTGATGGAAAAGATTTAATTTAAACGGTGATTAAAGTGACGGGAAAAGGAAAAGCTCAACAATAAAATCACGCAGCGGAAATTACGAATCAACGAGGGAAAAAGCAAATATCGAGCATTAACGGGCCTGGATCTGGAGCACGAACTAAACGGGTCTACATCAGGACTAACCAGGTCAACATCAGGACTAAACCAGGTCTACATCAGGACTAAACGCAGGTCTACATCAGGACTGAAACCGGGTCTACATCAGGACTAACCAGGTCTACATCAGACTAAACCGGGTCTACATCAGGACTAAACCGACGTCTACATGCAGGACTAAACCAGGTCTACATAGGACTATCAACGGGTTCACACGGTCAACTCTACCATCAGGGCTGAACCGGGTCTACATCAGGACTAAACAGGCCTTGAACCGGGTCTACCATCAGATCCGTGATACACATCTCGCTCGTCCGCGGGCGATAAACTAGGATAACCAGCGCCGTAATCAGTGAGAGCGATCAGTAGGCCGGCCTATGGCCTCAGAACGCAAACACATTCGTCACGAGCAGCTATGCTCTCAACCAGCTACGTCTATAAGCGAGACGAAAGCGCGGTGATCCGCCCCGTGCGACGCCCGTCAATTAATCCACAAGGTCGCTTATATGTTCTACATCAGACCTAAACCAGGTCTACATCACCACTCCAGGACTGTTAGCGCCGATAGACTAACAGTACGCGTGCATACATCAAGAATCTTTTGAGAACTATCACCTCTCAAGCAGCTTATATTAGATCGCCGATAGTAACTACGACTCGAACGCGCGGTCGTAGAGGCCCATGGCGCTTATCTCTTAGTAAACACGTCGCAGTCAAGCGAGAGCCTGAACATATCGGCCATCTAGCATCAGGACTCCAGATATCCTATCTACATCAATCAGGCTGACCGGTTCTACATCAGGACCTAAATCCACATACATATACCTCACACGCGCGTAAACCGGGCTTCCACATCAGGGACTTAAACCAGGTCTAACATCAGGCGACCAACGAGCCCAACGTACAGCAGTGCGCGACACTTCTAATGCTCTTCATATAATCATACAACAACGGATAGATCTCTTCGATCTCGAGTCAGCAAGGTAGCGTCTAGAGCCACCCGAGAATCCCAAGTGACGTGAGAGAGCGCCGGGTCTACATCAGGAAGTTATCAAGCGTGTCAGTACTCATGCACCGGTCTACATCAGGGCTTATTATTCAGACTGAGAGAGCAGTGTTACCCAACAGAGCGCGAGACTAAACCAGGTCTACATCAGGACTAAACCGGGTCCTACGCTTTAAACCAGGTCTAATCAGGACTAAACCAGTCTAATCAGGACCAAACCAGGTCTAAATCAAGGTTCACACTTCTGTTCGTTAGAATACACGAGCGAGAGCTCACAGCTGTGCTATACGCATCTCGAGCCGCTCACATCAGGGCTAAACCGGTCTACATCAGGACGTACGATCTACGTCTACTCAGGACGTAAAACCAGGTCTCACATCAGGCTGACCGAGGTCATAACATTTCATCGCTCACGAACCAGCGTATCTATCGCAGAACCAGGTCACATCAGGACTAAAACCGGGTCTACATTCAGGGACTATCGTGAGATCAGGACTAAACCAGGTCTACATTCAGACTTAAACCAGGTCTACATAAATAAAAAAAAACCAGACTAAACCGGTCTACGTCAGGACTAAACCGGGTCACATCAGGACGAAAACCAGGTTATATTCAGACTAAACCAGGTCGACATCGAGACTAAACCAGGTCTACATCAGGGCTGAAACCGGGTCGACATCAGGACTACAAACAGCTCATCAGACAAACAGGTCACATCAGGACTAAACCAGGTCTACATCAGGCTAAACCGGGTCTACATCAGGACTAAACCGTCTACATCAGATAAACCAGGTCCTACATCAGGACTAAACCAGGTCTACATCAGGACTAAACCAGGTCATAACATCAGGGCTAACCAAACCCCACAGGGTCTACATCAGGGACTAAACCAGGTTACATCAGGACTAAACCAGGTCTACATCAGGACTCAAACCAGCGTCTACATCAGGTACTAAACAGAGTTACATTTAGATACAGGTAACACAGTGAAACCGGGTCTACATCAGGGCTGAACCGGGTCTACATCAGGCTAAACAGTACCAGGGTAACGGGTACATCAAGGCCTGAACCAGGGTCTAACATCAGGGCTGAACCGGGTCTTAGCTAACCAGGTGTATCAGGGCTTGAACCGGGTCTAACGTCAGGATTAACCGGTCTACATCAGGACTAAACAGATTCTACATCAGGGACCTAAAACCAGGTCTACATTCAGGGACTAACACGGGTTCTACTCAGGCTGAAGGTCTAGCACAAACCAGGTCTACATCAGGACTAAACCAGGTCTATATCAAGGGTGAACCGGTCTACATCAGGGAACTAAACGGGTCTACATCAGGATAAACCGGGTCTACATCAGGCTAAACCAGGTCTACATCAGGACGAAACACGGTCTACCAGGACTAAACCAGTTCTAGCTAACAGGCAATCAGGAACTAAACACAGGTCTACTCAGTGAATAAACCAGGCTCTACATCCAGGGACTAAACCAGTTACATCAGGCTGAACCGGGTCTAACATCACGGGCTGAACCGGGGGTCTACATCAGGGCTGAACCGGGTCTACAATTCAGCGGACTAAAACCAGGTTCGAACATCAGGCTAAACCAGGTCACATCAGGGGCTGAACCGGTCTACATCAGGACTAACCAGAGTCTACAGCAGGACTAAACCGTCTACCATCAGGGTGAACCGGGTCTACAGCAGGACTAACCAGGTCTACATCAGACTAACCAGTCTACATCAGGACAACCAGGTCTTACATCAGGACAACCAGGTCTACATTCAGGACTAAACCGGTCTAAATCAGGACTAAACCCGGGTCTACGTCAGGACTAAACCAGGTCTACATCAGGACTAAACCAGGTCTACATCCAAGGACTAAACCAGGTCTACATCAGGACTAAACCAGGTCTAACATCAGACTAAACCAGGGTCTACATCAGGACTAAACGCAGGTCTACGTCAGGGACTAAACGGGGCTACATCAGACGAACCAGGGCTATCAGGACTAAACCAGTCATACAGGGCAGGATAACCAGGTCGAATCAGGACTTAAACCAGGTCTACCTCAGGACTAAACCGGGGTCTACATGCAGACTAAACAGGTCTACATTCAGGACTAAACCAGGTCTACTCAGGACTAAACCAGGTCTAAGCAGGGCTGAACCGGTCTACATCAGGGACTAAACCAGCGGTCTACATCTAAACACCAAGGTCTACATCCAGGATAAACCAGGTCTACATCAGGACTAAACCAGGTTACATCAGGAAACTAAACAGTCTACATCCAGGACCTAAACAGGTCTACATCAGGCGACTTAAACCAGGTCTACATTCAGACTAAACCAGGGTTACGATTCATGTGACTAAACCAGGTCTACATATCAGGCTGAAACCAGGTCTACATCAGGACTGAAACCGGGTCTACGATCGGACTAACATCCAGGTCATACATCAGACTTAAAACAGGTCTACCATCAGGACTAAACCAGTCTACTCAGGGCTGAACCGGTGCTACATCGCAGGACTAAACCAGGTCTACATCAGGGCTAATACCAGGCTACATCAGGACTAAACCAGGTCTACATCAGGACTAAACCAGGTCTACATCAGGACTAAACCGTTCTACATCAGGGCTGAACCGGGTCTACATCAGGGCTGAACCGGGTCTACATCAGGACTAAACGAGGTCTACATCAGGGACTAAAACCCGGTCCATTCAGGCTGAACGGGTCTACATCAGGACTAAACCAGGTCTACATCAGGACTAAAACCAGGTCTACATCAGGGCTAACCGGGTCTACATCAGACATAAACCAGGTCTACATAGGACTAAAACCGGTCTACATCAGGACTAAAGCCAAGGTTACATCAGGACTAAACCGTCTACATCAGGACAAACCGGGTCACATCAGACTAAGGGTCTACATCAGGACTAAAACCGGTCATACATCAGAGAAAACCAGGTCTATCAGGACATAAACCAGGTACTACATCAGGAACTCTAAAAGCAGGTCTACATCAAGGACTAAACCAGGTCTACATCAGGACTAAACCAGGTCTACATCAGACTACCAGGTCTAACATCAGGACTAAACCAGCGATGGACTAACAGGCGTCTACATCAGGACTAAACCAGGTCTATATCAGGACTAACCAGGGCACATCAGGACTAAACCAGGTCTACATCAGGACTAAACAGTGCTTACATCAAGGACTAAACCAGGTCTACATCAGGACAGCTATCAGACAAACCAGTCTACATTCAGAACTAAGAACCGTCTACATCAGGGCTAACCAGGTCATACATCAGGACTAAACCGGTCTACATCAGGGAACAGTCAAACGGCTAACCAGGGTTCATACAGTTCAGCGACTAAACAGTCTCTCAGCTAACAGGTTACATCAGGACTAAAGCCAGGTCTAACATCAGAACGTAAAAGGGCACATCAGGGCATGAAACCAGTACATCAGGACTAAACCAAGGGTCATACATCAGGGACCTAAAGCCAGGTCTAATAGCGTAACACGGGCCTCGGATAACCAGGTCTACATCAGGACTAACCGGGTCACACAGGACGTTAAACCAGGTCTACATCAGGACTAAACCAGGTCTACATCAGGACTAAACCAGGTCTACATCAGGGCTAAATAATAGTTAAAATAACATCCATAAAATGGATAATTCTCCTTTTGATAAGAAACACTTTCCGTCCCATGTTTTTAAGGCGTGTGGAATGAAGCGTCTGACGAGGGGGTTCATGCGTCATTACTTATACATAAAGAAAGCTCTTGCTCATGACATTGTACACCTCGAGGACCCCCATGTTTTGGGGGGAAATGCTCTAACAAAGTCGGCTTACGGTTTACAGTGTGTGACGTTTCACTGAAACACAAGTATATTTCACATTTGACTCAACATTTTTACCGATTTGTCCCCATTTGTTTGACCATTTCTGTAAAGTTCCTCATTGTACTTCCTGGTTGGACGCGAGGTGATTCCACAGCCGTTACCTAGCAACCAGACTGTAAACAAGAGCCCCAACGCACACGACGGTTCCGATCTGACGCACAGCAAACACCACGCGACACCTTCGGTTGTGTCGAACGGCGGTTTAAAAGTGCGTCAGTGTCAACTGTCTCTGTGTCGCACGTTGATGACATCACAGGGGGATTCGACAGCCCGTGTGGCGTTTTGTCGGTTCTTCCTTTTCGATCGGACGAAAGCCGCTTCTTGTTAGCGAACGTGCGCGATTGTTCCAGGAGTCGTGAGACGTCAACGCGACACCGGCGCTCGTGCGCGGCGCGGCGAGGACGGTTTAGCGCGCCGGGAGTGCACGTTATGACGCAATAACTACGGCCGTGACAACGACTGCTGGGCGACGGCGATGCGAACATAACCAATCAGATCAGTCAGATAAAACTGTGATTTAGCGCTTCCAAACGTACAGGATCATAGCTCTTCATAAGCACGCCGCAGTTATTTTAGCAGTTAGCATTTAGCATTTAGCATTTAGCATGTCGGCAAAGGATTATTCCTGCTGTCCATTGAGACTTTTGGAATACGTTTGAACCAAATAAAGGCTTCTAGATGGAGAATGTTTACAAGTAAAGAGTGCGACGGATGAAAATCAGAACATCTTTATTCTTTTGGGACATTTCTATTGAACTTTGTCACTGTCGTCGCCGTAAAAGGGTCGTTTCGTGTGCGTTTTAGAGTCTGAACGGTCCAGAAAACGTGATGAAAACACATTATTATTCTTTGTACCATGGTCACTTTTAAGACGTAGAGGGCCAAATTAGTATCTTTCGTTACTACGGAAATGTACGCTGTGCTTTTTCTGTCTGTGGTTTAAAGTGCCTCTGACAGGTCGGACAAACTAAAATGCAGTTTAATTCATAATAATAATAATAATAATAATAATAATAATAATAATAATATATTTATAATTTTGCTAAAAATGATTAAAAAAAATATCTAAAAATAGCAAATTGTTTAGGTTTATAATTTCACTTCCTGTTTGTAGTTGATGACATCACAGTAGGAAATTACCCAGCAACCACTGGGCCAAAACTCATCTAACAAATAAAAATATAAGAGAGCGACTTTATTTTGTTGAAGAGAGTGAAAAAAGTTGTTTCTTTTGTGTAAATTCTGCATAAACTTTGACTGGAATGAGAAATGTCCCTGTTGTGATGTCACTTCCTGTCATTTCCCACAGATTTGTCATCGTTTCCTCCACAAATACCTGCTCGATCGGTGTAAAACTATCATTTATGTGTACGACAGGTTTAAATACACCAAATAAACATCGTAAAAACCTGTCGTACGTCACTTTCTTCCAAATGAACTTTTATCACATGTTTTGTTCGTAGCGAAAACCTTCAAAACGCAATTATAATAAAAAACACACCAGAAGGATGTCGCGATAGCAAATGTTAGCGTTACAATTTTATGCTTATTTACGACTGTTGAACACTTTCACCAAACAACGAAATCCGGAACGTTCCAGCTTTGTGCAACCACACTTCCTGGACCAAAAATAATAATAATAATAATAATAATAATAATAATAATAATAATAATAATAATAATAATAATAATGATGATGATGATGTTGCATAAACGTGTAGATAAAAAGAAAAAAATGCATCTACATGTAGCTTGACTTTTTTATATCAAACGGAACCACCTTGACCCAAATGTTGGCCCGTTTTAGTCGTTTTAGCGCCGATTAGAATCAGATTTCCGATACTTTTGACAACTGTTTAACCGCATTCCTTTTCCCGGTTGGCCTTGACTGAGAAAAACCTGGACAAATCTGGAGTCGCATCCGTTTGTTTTGGTTCAACGACACGACCTGAACACACTCAAAACACCCAACACGAGCAGGTATAGTCACGCGTAAACAGAGGAGCTGCACGTGTGCGTGTGTGCGCTTTTACGTGTGCGTGTGTGCGCTGTTACGTGTGCGTGTGCGCTTTTACGTGTGCGTGTGCGCTTTTACGTGTGCGTGTGTGCGCTGTACGTGTACTGTGCGTGTGGCGCTGTACAGTGCAAATATCAGGTGTGGCACATTCACGCAGACAAAAGAGCGCCGCGTCGGGGATTTCAGCTTCCACGTCGCTCCAGAGCAGACTTTTCCCCCACGCGCGGCAGCGACACGAGTGGGAAATGCGACGACTATAATAAAATTAAAATAAAACATAGAAGCATCACGCTGTGTTTTTGTTGTGTTGCGTGTTTGCTTACCGCCATCGAGACCGGAGGCTGCGGGCTCCACTACTTCCAAACTGTGCAACAATCCGAGCACGAGCAATCCCGCCGCGAGCATGTTGCAAGCCGCCGCGGGGTTTGTTTGTTTGTTTGTTTGTTTGTTTGTTTCCCTCACGGAGATGCGGGGGAATTCGTCATCAATCGCGTCTTTATGCTCGGCGCCGCTGTCCAACGCCGCGGAGGTCGGGCGACGTTTAAAAAAAAAAAAAAAAAAGAAAAAAAAGAAAAAAGAAAAAACCAGACGCGGCGAGAGAGAGACGCGTGATGGCGACAGAGCCACGCACAGAATCAAACAAAACACGCCGACTGCCCAGACGCGTTCTCTGCCCACTCCTGCACGCTCCGGTGTCAAGGCGAACGGGGGGCGGTGGGGGACAATCCCAAAAATCCGCGCAGAGGAAATCCCGTCCCGCGCCGCACCGACGCGTTAGGTGTAGCGCCGCTCCAGCCGCCACAAAGACCCGTAAAGCTGCGCGAGGCGAGCACGGGGGAGCTACGGGAGCTGGTGGTCCACGGTGCATGCACGGGTGGGGTGGGGGGGGGGTGGGTGGTGAGGGGGGGGGGACAGACGGGGACTTCTCGTTCCTCTACGCGCGTGGAGAAGGAGCCTCGGAGGCGGGGGGAACGCGGGAGCCGTTTGCGTGCGTGCTTGCGTGTCCGTGCCGCGTGTTCGGTGCGCGTGGTCCGTGCGCGCGTGTCGTGCCGGTGTCGTGCTGACCGCTGGACATCGGGAGAGTGGAGGACACCAGTCCCACTCTCTCTCTCTCACAGCTCCGTGACGTGGGCACAGCAGCAGCAGCACGGCTCAGGCTCGCCCCCTTTCACCCTCCTCCTCACCTCCCCTCCTCACCTCCTCCCCTCCCCACCTCCCCCTCATCCCCTCATCCCCCGCCCCCCGCTCCTCTCTAAATCTGTGCAGACTCTGAACCTCGCTGTTCTGTCATGATCCTAAAGCTGGTCTTGCAGTCATTACACAGCACATTACCGCTTCTTACCCTTGTCCCTTGACCTCTGTGACCCCTCAACATCCTTTCCAAATCCTCGCATCATTCTGTCTTTTAAAATGTGACTTTTGTAAAACGTCATTGTCCTAAAACTCCGACTCGGTCACTTACATCGCAGGGTTAGTGGGGTCCGGGGGATATTCACTCAAATGAGCCCCAAAATCTGGCACTGGCAAAGCACTGGGGTCAAAGTGGCAACGAAGCCCAAAGTTCACGTCCCCCGCTCACTCAGGGGTCAAGTCATGTTGTAAGTCCACAAAGCCCTTTGGCAAGTTCGGACTGCGTTAAGCGCGCCACCAACTAACTTTTACATGGGGAGCAAAAGATTTTTTCCCCAAAAAGATTTCTCCAAATAAACCAGTAGAGCACAACGGGTGTAGCTCGGAGTAGAGCGCCGCTCCTCCACCTCGGACAGGAGCCAGCTGAGGGGGCCGAGGTTTGTTTTCCACTGCTGCGAGAATCCACTTACGTCTTTGCATCCTCTGTTCTCAGACCCCTCGCCTCTACTGTTGTGAGACCCTCGCCCTCTGTTGTGAGACCCTCGCCCTCCTGTTCTAAGACCCTCGCCCTCCTGTTCTCAGACCCCTCGCCCTCCTGTTGTGAGACCCTCGCCCTCCTGTTCTCACACCCTCGTCTCATCTGTTGTGAGACCCTCGCCCTCTGCTGTTCTCACACCCTCGCCCTCCTGTTCTCACACCCCTCGCCCTCCTGTTCTCAGACCCCGCGCCTCGTTCACCTCCCTCCAGTTTCTCAAACCCTCGCCCTTCACTGTTCTCAACACTGACCCTTGCGCGCCTCCTGTTTTCACACCCCTCGCTCCTCCTTGTTCTCAGACGCCTCGCGCCTCTCTGTTCTCAGACCCTCGCCCTCCTGTTGTGACCTTTTGCCTCATGTTCTCAGACCCTCGCCCTCCTGTTTCTCAGACGCCTCCTGTTTCTCAGACCCCTCGCCCTCCTGTTTCTCAGACCCTCGCCCTCCTGTTGTGAGACCCTTTGCCCTCATGTTTCTCAGACCCTCGCCCTCCTGTTCTCACACCCCTCTGCCCTCCTTGTTCTCGAGACCCTCGCCCTCCTGTTCTCAGACCCCTCGCCTCGTTTCAGATCCCCTCGTCCTGTTCTCAGACCCTCGCCCTCATGTTCTCAGACCCCTCGCCCTCCTGTTCTCAGACCCTCGCCCTCTCTGTTCTCAGACCCTCGCCCTCCTGTTCTCAGACCTTCCTCCATGTTCTCGCCCTCGCCTCCTGTTCTCAGACCTCGCCCTCGTTCTCAGACCCTTCGCCTCACTGTTTCTCAGACCCCTCGCCCTCGCTGTTCTCAGACCCTCGCCATCGCTGTTCTCAGACCCTGCCCTCTTTTCTCAGACCCTCGCCCTCTGTTCCAACCCCTCGCCCTCCTGTTCTCAGACCGCCCCTCATGTTCTCAGACCCTCGCCAGACTCGCTATGTTCTCAGACCCTCTCCTGCAGCTCCTCGTTCTCAGACCCTCGCCCTCCTTTCTCAGACCCCCTCCGCCCTCCTGTTCTCGACGCCCCTCGCCTCCTGTCGTACAGGGAGATTACAACCCTTACATCTCAGTCGAGCTGGGACTTAACCTTAGGATGAAAGTCGCCCACTTCTGACCGTCGCCCTGAATATCCCTTTATACATTTAAATATATTGTGTCCATAAACTCCGTTGGTTTCCAAAGACGATTTAAGGCTCGTGGAAAGTCAATCTTTCGAGGGAAATTATCAGCATTTGAAAAAGGAAAATTCATGTCTGCGCGAAAAGAAGCGAACACTTCAAGAATCCACACTCCATTAAATTTGCATGGCGAGCCTTTTTTGCGCTAAAACACACAGAGAAATGGGTTATAATTTTAGCTGCCATTAAAATTCGGCAGGACTTTTCCGTGGCTCTGGAGCTGACGTCGCTCTTCTTCTGGGCCAGAGGCGTCGATCACGTCTGGATGGAAAACACGTTCAAATCGAAGGGCATAGACCAAGGAAGTATACCATCCAGAAGGGGTTGTTAGGGGTTAGGGGTTTAGTGTATAGGGGTTAGTGTTAGGGGTTAGTGTTAGGGTTAGTGTGTCAGGGGTTAGTAGTCACAGGGGTTAGTGTTAGGGGTTAGTGTTAGGGGGTTAGTGTCAGGGGTTAGTGTCAGGGGTTAGTGTCGAGGGGTTAGTGGGTTAGTGGGGTTAGTGTTAGGGGTTAGTGTCAGGGGTTAGTGTTTAGGGGTTAGTGTTAGGGGTTAGTGTTTTAGGGGTTAGTGTTAGGAGGTTAGTGTCAGGGTTAAGTTGTTTAGGGTTAGTGTTTAGGGGTTAGTGTAGGGGGTTAGTGTCAGGGGTTAAGTGTTAGGGGTTAGTGTTAAGGGTTAGTGTTAGGCGGTTAGTGTTAGGGGTTAAGGGGTTAGTGGTTTAAGGGGGTTAGTGGTTAGGGGTTAGTGTTAGGGTTAGTGTTAGGGGTTAGTGTCAGGGTTAGTGTCAGGGTTAGTGTTGGGGTTAGTGTTAGGGGTTAGTGTTAGGGGTTAGTGTCAGGGGTTAGTGTAGGGTTAGTGTTAGGGGTAGTGTTAGGGTTAGTGTTAGGGGTTAGGGGTTAGTTTAGGGGTTAGTGTTAGGGGTTAGTGTAGGGGTTAGTGTATAGGGTTAGTGTTAGGGGTTAGGGGGTTTAGTGTTAGGGGTTAGTGTTAGGTGGGGTTAGGGTTAGTGGTTAGGGGTAGTGTTGGGTAGTTGGGTAGGGGTTAGTGGTGTAGGGTTAGGTGGTTAGTGTTAGGAGATTAGTGTTAAGGGGTTAGTGTTAGGGGTTAGTGTTGAGGTGGTGTTAGGGGTATGTTAGGGGTTAGGTGGTTAGTTGTAGGGGTTAGTGTTAGGGTTAGGGTAGTGGAGGTTAGTGTAGGGGTTAAGGTTGTGTAGGGTTGTGTTAAGGTTCAGGTTAGGTTAGGGGTTAGTGTTAGGGGTTAGGGGTTTAGTGGTTAGTGTTGGTAAGTGTTAGGGTGTTAGGTTAGGGTTAGGGGTTAGTGGTTAGCGGGTTTAGCAGTGTCTAGAGGGTTAGTCGTTAGGGGTTAGTTGTTAGGGGTTGATGTTGGGTTAGTGTTAGGGTTAGTGTTAGGGGTTAAGGTGTTAGGGGTTAGTGGTCAGGGGTTAGTGTAGGGTTAGTGTAGGGTTAGTGTTAGGGGTTAAGTGTTAGGGGTTAGTGTTATGGTTAGTGTTGGTGTTAGGGGTTAGTGTTAGGGGTTAGTGTTAGGGATTGGGGTAAATGTTAGGGGTTAGTGTTAGGGGTTAGTGTTTGGGGTTAGTGTTGGTGTTAGGGGTTAGTGTTAGGGGTTAGTGTTAGGGATTAGGGGTAAGTGTTAGGAGTTAGTGTTTGGGGTTAGTGTTAATGGTTAGTGTTGGTGTTAGGGGTTAGTGTTAGGGGTTAGTGTTAGGGATTAGGGGTAAATGTTAGGGGTTAGTGTTTGGGGTTAGTGTTAATGGTGAGTGTTGGTGTTAGGGGTTAGTGTTTGGGGTTAGTGTTAGGGATTAGGGGTAAGTGTTAGGGGTTAGTGTTTGGGGTGAGGAAAGTTTGATAGATCCACCAACACATTTTGTTGAAGTGAATCCTGTCCTGAAGAGTTGGTAAAGTTTCACCCATTTTTTGATTCCAAGCCTTTTTTCTCGTTTCCAGAATATTCCAAAGATACATCGATTCCATTGTAGAAGTTTCATGTCCCAGATACAATGTTTTAAATGGGACCTTAGCTCTAACATTAACCCAATGTTAATGTCGAAGATAAATTGCTGTGTTCAACGCAATATTTCGGCACAATCTGACCCGCCCAGAACTCATGACGCCGCAATTCCACCAGTATTAATATATGTAGTAGCATTTCGCTGCGAATAATGTGCACTTTGTCATTTCCAAACGTGGGATTTCGCGGTTCTTCGCGGAGCTGGGCCGCCACACCTTCACCATATGTTTGCCAGGGAACTTAGGATGGCACAGGAATTTATCGACCTATTGGGAAAGAAGCGTACTATTGTTAATTTGGGCCGTTTTAGCAGAAGGGCCAACAAAAATCTGTCTGAGGGGCCTCCTTCTCTAGGTCTTCTGGTTCCTGCAGCTCTCACCTCAGCACCTTCTGCACATCTTCACTCAGACTTAGTAAAAAAAAAAGTCCTCGTGTTTTTACCCCGAATGTTTCAGCGTTTCAAACAGAAAACACAGATGTGGAAACGCTGTGGTTTTGAGCTTCTGTGAGTGTAAAAAGCTGCACTGCACTGCCCCCTGGTGGGTCTGTGGTGGCAGTGTTGACTCTGGACAATGGGATCTTTGTGACAGAAATGTTTCCTGGACATTCTGTAGAGGAAACTGACTGGCCCCCGTGCAATCGTGTCTGTCAAACTGTGTCGGCCCCGGCGGGATCACAGAAGAGACTTACATTACACCAACACGCTGAGTTGAGTTTTCTGGACTATACGAACTCTAAAACAGAAAATGATCTTTTAAAACAAAAACGGTGGAATTATTCAACAGAAGGAGATCATCATTGTTCGTTCTGTTCATTATAAACTGCAATATTGATCTAAAACAGTAAAAGTCTATTACTTACTGCTGTTATCGATCAATATTGCAGTTTCCAGGTCATATCTGAACTGCTGTTTCCCCTCCTGACTCTGGGCACCAGCAGGGGGCGCCAGTCCATGTTTAGTCCTGACGCTGGGCACCAGCAGGAGGCGCCAGTCCATGTTTAGTCCTGACTCTGGGCACCAGCAGGGGGCGCCAGTCCATGTTTAGTCCTGACTCTGGGCACCAGCAGGAGGCGCAAAGTCCATGTTAAGTCTCTGACTCTGGGCACCAGCAAGGAGCCGCCAGTCCATGTTTAGTCCTGACTCTGCACCAGCAGGGGGCGCCAGTCCATGTTCAGTCCTGACCTGGCACCAGCAGGGGCGCCAGTCCAGTGTTTAGTCCTGACTCTGGGCACAAGCAGGGGGCGCAGTCCGTGTTTATGTCCTGACTCTGGGCACCAGCAGGGCCCAGTCCGTGTTTAGTCCTGACTCTGGGAACCAGCAGGGGGCGCCAGTCCAGTTTTAGTCCTGACTTCGGACCAGTCAGGAGGGCGCCAGTCCATGTTTAGTCCTGACTCTGGGCACCAGCAGGGGGCGCCAGTCCTGTTTAGTCCTGACCTGGCACCAGCAGGAGGCGCGAGAGTCCATGTTAGTCCTGACTCTGGCACCAGCAGGGGGCGCCAGTCCATGTTTAGTCCTGACTCTGGCACCAGCAGGAGGCGCCAGTCCGTGTTTAGTTCCTGACTCTGGCACCAGCAGGAGGCGCGAGTCCATGTTTAGTCCTGACTGGCACCAGCAGGGAGGCGCAGTTCCATGGTTTAGTCCTGACTCTGGCACCAGCAGGAGGCGCCAGCCATGTTTAGTCCTGACTCTGGCACCAGCAGGAGCCAGTCCATGTTTAGTCTGACTCTGGCACCAGCAGGAGGCGCCAGTCCATGTTTAGTCCTGACTCTGGCATAGCAGGAGGCGCAGTCCATTAGTCCTGAACTCTGGGCACCAGCAGAGGCGCCAGTCCAGTTAGTCCTGACTGGCACCAGCAGGAGGCGCCAGTCCATGTATTTAGTCCTGACTCTGGCACCAGCAGAGAGGCGCCGGTCCACGTGTTGTCCTGACTCTGGGCACCAGCAGGAGGCGCGAGTCCATGTTTAGTCCTGACTCTGGAACCAGCAGGGGGCGCCAGTCCGTGTTTAGATCCCTGAACTCTGGGCAACCAGCAGGAGGCGCCAGTCCATGTTCTAGTCCTGACTCTGGCACCAGCAGGAGGCGCCAGTCCATGTTTAGTCCTGACTCTGGCACCAGCAGGAGGCCGGTTCCAGTTTTAGATCCTGGACGTCTGGGCACCAGCAGGGAGAGCGCCAGTCCAATGTTTAGGCCTGACTCTTGGCACCAGCAGGAGGCGCGAGTCCATGTTTAGTCCTGACCTCTGGCACCAGCAAGGGGGCGCCCAGTCCAGTTTTAGTCCTGACTCTGTGGCACCAGCAGGAGGCGCCAGTCCGTGTTTAGTCCTGACCTCTGGCACCAGCGGAGGCCGGTCCACGTTTGTCCTGACTCTGGGCACCAGCAGGAGGCGCCAGTCCATGTTTAGTCCTGACTCTGGCACCAGCAGGAGGCGCCAGTCCATGTTTAGTCCTGACTCTGGCACCAAGCAAGAGGCGCCAGTCCATGTTTAGTCCTGACTCTGGCACCAGCAGGTAGACAGCGAGTCCATGTTTAGTCCCTGGAACTCTGGGCACCGCAGGGCGCGCCACGTACCAGTTTAGTTCCTGACTCTGCCCAGCAGGGGCGCCAGTCCCATTTCTAGTCCTGATCTCTAGCACCACAGTGGGGCGCCAGGTCCATGTTTAGTCCTGACTCTGGGCACAAGCAGGGGGCGCCAGTCCGGTGTTTAGTTCCTGACTCTGTGGCACCCAGCAGGAGGGCGCAGTCGCGTGTTTAGTCCTGACTCTGGCACCAAGCAGGGCGGCCGCCAGTCCAGTTTAGTCCAATCTGCCTGACTGGGCACCAGCAGGGAGCACGCCAGTCCTGTAGTCCTGACTTCTGAGGCACCAGCAGGCGGGACGCCAGATCCGTGCTTAGTCCTGCACCTGGCACCAGCAGGAGGCGCGAGTCATGTTAGTCCTGACTCTGGCACCAGACGGGCGCCACAAGTCCATGTTTAGTCCTGACTCTGAGTGCAATCCAGGAGAAGGCGCCAGTCCGTGTTTAGTCGTGACTCTGGCACCAGCAGGAGGCGCGAGTCATGTTTAGTCTGGACTCTCGGCCAACGGCGCCAGTCCATTTTAGTCCTGATCTGGCACAGAGGAGGGCCAGTCCATGTTTTAGTGCGCTGTACTTCTGGGCACCAGCAGGAGGCGCCAGTCCATGTTTAGTGCTGGACTCTGGCACCAGCAGAGGCGCCACGCCATGTCTTAGTCCTGACTCTGGCCCACAGCAGAGGCGCCAGTACCATCGTTTAGTCCTGACTCTGGCACCAGCAGGAGGGCCAGTCCATTGTTAGCCTGACTCTCGGGCACCAGCAGGAGGTCGCCGTCCATGTTTAGTCGCCTGACTCTGGGCACCAGCAGGAGGCGCCAGGTCCACGTTTTGTCCTGACTACTGGCCGGCCACCAGCAGGAGGCGCCGAGTCCATGTTTAGTCACTGACTCTGGAACAGCAGGGGCGCCAGTCGTGTTTATCCTGACTCTGGGCACCAGAGGAGGCGCCAGTCCATGTCTAGTCCTGACCTCTGCACCAGCAGGAGGCGCCAGTCCTGTTTAGTCCTGACTCTGGCACCAGCAGGAGGCGTCCGATGTTTAGTCCTGACTCTGGGCACCAGCAGGGAGGCGCCAGTCCATGTTTTAGTCCGACTCTGGCACCAGCACAGAGGCCCGCAGTCCATGTTTAGTCCTGACTTGGCACAGCAGGGGGCGCAGTCCATGTGAGTCCTGATCTGGCACCAGCAGGAGGCGGCCAGTCCGTGTTTAGTCCTGACTCTGGGCACCAGCAGGAGGGCGCAGTCCACCGTTTGTCCTGACTTGGCACCAGCAGGAGGCGCCAGTCCCATGTTTAGTCCTGACTCTGGCACCAGCAGGAGGCGCCAGTTCAATGTTTTAGTCCTGACTCTGGCACCAGCAGCGAGGCCGCCAACTCAAGTCCATGTATTAGTCCTTGACTCTGAGGCACAGCAGGAGGCGCGAGTCCATGTTTAGTCCTGACTCTGGGAACCAGACGGGGCCAGTCCGTCTGAGTTTAGTCCTGACTCTGTGCACCAGCAGGAGGCGCCAGTCCATGTCTAGTCCTGACTCTGGCACCAGCAGGAGGCGCGAGTCCATGTTTAGTCCTGACTCGGGGCACCAGCAGGAGGCGCCGGTCCATGTTTAGTCCTGACTCTGGACTCAGTTAACCAGTTTAGGGCAGTGCCCGACAACGTTTACATCCACAAAGAAGTCGGACTGGACCAAACAACAAACTCAATGAGTCTTTAATCCAAGGGTCAGGGTCAGGGTCAGGGTCAGGGTAAGGGTCAGGGTCAGGGTTAGGGTCAGGGTCAGGGTCAGGGTTAGTCAGACCGGTCAGTTTACAGCTAAAAGAACTGAATAGGTGTGGGCGGGGCTGAGGGACATTTAGGGGCGACTAGCAATTTAGCATGAATTGCTAATAAAAATGAGATACATATAACTACACTTTTGTGTACACTTTGCCTTTGCAGTTAAATACTACCATGAATCATCATAATATTAATTACAAGTTTGAATGATATTTGAATTAAATAACTGCCCATCACATTACTTTTGTACCTTTTTTTGAATGCCTTTGGACAATCGTTTTCATTTGAACCAGTTTTCCCGGCGAGAGATGCCCACCCAGTCCTTTGTCTCTGTAAAAGTGTCAAAAGAATATTTTAATACTACTACTACAGTAGATGGGCCGGTAAGTACTGCGGCATCAACACTGCATCACACGACAGTACTCCAACTGCTACAGAGGTCACATGCTCCTGCATCGTGTGTGCTTTTTCCCTGCTGCCAAAAGCCTATTCCGAAGTGTATCCATCGATCGTTTCAATTGCAGGAGTTTTATGTCCCACAGTTTTCAAGTGGGATGTTAATGTGGAAAATGTTCATTCATCTCGGTCCCATCCAGAGGTTTGCCGGCTGGAAGTTATTATTCCCCGGCCTCGCCTCTCCACAGATTTGATCGGTAACTTGGCTCAGTGGTGTCACCTGCTTGTCTCCGTGGCGATAGAGAAGTTTGATGACATACTAAGTAGTGGACCTCATATTAATCCCTGTTGAGTTTCCTTTGGAGTTTTATAGCGCTCCTTCGTTCTGTACTTCAGGATTATACGGCCGGAGTAAAGCCAGATTTACCGCCGTCACCTTTAAATGTTCATAGTTTAGTTTTGGCACGAACGTCTCCTGGATTTACAGCTCAGAGTCTCACTCGCTCTCACACTCAGAGCCGGGAGCAGACCCAAAATGTCCCAAATGTTCATGGTGGAACACAAAGGAGGAGGGGAGAGAGAGGGGGGAGAGGGGGGAGGTGAGGGGAGGAGGACGAGTGGGGGAGAGAGAGGGGGAGAGAGAGGGGGGAGGAAAGGAGAGGGAGAGAGAGGGGGGTGAAGGGGGATGAGAGGGGGGGGGGGAGAGGGGGGAGGGGAGAGGGGAGAGAGAGGGGGGAGGAGAGAGGGGGATGAAAGGGGGGAAGAGAGAGGGGAGAGAGGGGGGGAGAGGAGAGGGGAGGAGAGGGGAGAGAGAGAGGGGAGGAGAGGGGAGGGGAGAGGAGGGGGGAGAGGAGAGGGGAGAGAGGAGGGGAGAGAGGGGGAGGAGAGAGGGGGAGGGGGAGAGGGGAGAGAGAGGGGGGAGAGGGGGGGGGAGGAGAGGGAGAGGGGGAGGAGAGGGGGAGGAGAGGGGAGGGAGTAGGGGAAGGATGAGGGGAGAGGAGAGGAGGGGGAATGAAGGAGGGGGAGAGAGGGAGAGCAGAGTGGGGAGAGAGGGGAAGGAGGAGGGGAGAGGGAGAAGAGGGGAGAGAGGGGGAGAGAGAAGGGAGAAGCGGGAGAGAGGGGAGAGGGGAGAGGGAAGAGAGGGGAGGAGGGGAGACGAGAGGGGATGAGGAGAGGGGGAGGAGAGCGGAGAGGAGACCGGGGCATGGAAGGAGAGGGAGAGGGAAGAGGAGAGCGGGGGGATGAGGAGAGGAGAGGAAGGGGGGAGAGAGAGGGGAGAGGAGGGGAGGAGAGGGGGAGAGGGAGGGGAGGGAGGAGAGAGGGAGAGCAAGATAGTGGGAGAGAGAGGGGGGAGGAGAGGGGAGAGGAGAGGGGGGAGGGGAGAGAGGGAGAGGGGAAGGAGGGAGGGAGGGAGGAGAGGGGGAGGAGAGGGGGGAGGAGAGGGGGGAGGAGACGGGGAGAGGAAGAGGGGGGGAGAGAGAGGAGGAGAGGATGGGGGAGGGGGGGAGAGGAGAGGGGGGGAGAGAGAGAAGGAGGAGGAGCCTTTGGTCATAACACGTGGTCAAAAGCAGAGTCTGACCACAGCTATGTGAAGTTAAAACAGCAGGTTTATGTATGTGACCGGCTCGTCCTCCAGGTGGCGCTGCTCTACTTCTCATGCGTTCGGAGGCCTTCCTCAGAGTCGTGAACAACTACTATACTAAAATACTCTCTGTCTAACAGCAGGGGGCAGAACAACCCTGAGGACTGCTGTTGACTGCTGCAAAGTCATAAAGGAGAACGTTATGAAATCATGAACGCTGAAAAAGAAACACTAATAATATTTGTTGCGGTTTATTGATGTATTTGCTCTGCATATTTGAGCCGCCGCCCAGTGGCGCTGGGTTAAACCTAGCGCAGCGCCCGCGGGACCCATCTCTCCGGCTCTGGTTTACCCCATTGTGCGTGTGAATTGTGCTTATTTTGTAGGACATTGTGGACATTTCCCACATTTTGTTCCCCTTAAAACGGTCGCATTCTTAGATTCTCTGGAACGAAACAGGATTTAAAAAACACGTTTATTTTCTTCCGATAAAACAGTTGTATATTTTGCAAAAAAAATAACAATATCACACTCTATATCACAATTGTTTTCATCCTAAGAAAATAAATAAATAGCAACAACACGCACAAAATTTGACTTCTTTTTTTGTACTGTTCCGGTGAAATCCCGCTCGCCTGCGCCTGCCCTGCTCCGCGTCCTCCTGTGATGTTGGCGGGTGGGTTTTTCCCGGAGCGTTCCCCCCGTCGCAGTAAGTGAAAACATCGCTCCTCTGGTTGGTTTCCCGGGCCCGGAGTGAGCGGTGGTGGGAGTGTGTGCGTCACGCGTTCGCCCCCCCCCCTCCACCCGTCACACGCACACACATACACACGGAAGTACCACAAACGCTGAGGGTCCGACGCACGATACAGCGCAATGATTATTTCTACTTTTAAACACATTATTGACCAAATAACGGCGTGAATACGGAGACTTCCAGACTGAGAATCTTTAAGAATAAAGTGGATTATTGACGAAAATCTGACATTTTTTATGTTTTTTTGACATTTTGATTTAATAATGTCTTAAAAAAAAGATATTTTTGTGTGAGTCATTTCATAGTGACTCACACATACACACATATATACACACACACACACACACACACACACATACACACACCACACACATACGCCCACACACATACACACACATATACACACACACACACACACACCACACACATACGCCCACACACATACACACACCAGTTGTCTTGATTTGAAACATCGCAATTAGTCACACATTCACACACCACACACATTACAGCACACACCAAGTACACACCCACGATACGACACACACACACACACTGACAACACCACACATACACCACACCACACACACGCCACATACAATAACACACACACACACTACACACACACATACACCACCAAGCAGCGCATACACACACACTACAGACACACTACACCACATACACACACACCACAAGCCATACACTCAGACACACAAACATCAAAACACCACCACACAACAAACCATACACACATATGAGCCACACACAACATACACGGACACACCACAACCCACAGACACAACATACACACAATTACACACTACACACAACTACATCGACACACACCCCCAAATACGACACTACACAACACACACCTACACTCGCAACCACACAATACGCCCACACATTACATACACATTATTACACACATACCACACACACACACACACTCACACACATACACACACACGCACACACATACGCCACAACATCACAAACCATACACCACACACACACACCACACCACACATACACACACACATACACCAGACACACGACACAGACGACACACAAGCAGCGCAATACACACACACACATCCACACCTTAACTTGATCTGATATTTCAGTCCGCACACACACATAACAGAATCACACACCACAATACATAAACACACACAATACACACACACATACACACATATACACGCACACACACATACACACATACAGACAACACACACAACACAACACACATACAGACACACACATACACACAATCACACATATACACACCAAATACATACACACCACATTTCGTCAACACATGTACGCACAACACATACAACACAAAACACACGCACAACACACACATACATGCGCACACCACAACACACACACACACACAAAATACGCACAGGCACAACACTCTCAAGCACACACACACTGACAAGCACACACCACCACTCACAAAGCACACACACACAGTCAAACACACACACACACACACAACACACACAGAGGAAAGCCTCTTGAAGCCACAGATGCCCTGGGGCAGGACGCCTCTCACACTCACCACCTTCATACTCCTGTGGATTTCCAGGCCCACACTGCCACGGCTGCTTGCTATCGGGACCGCGTCCTTGTACAGGGTCAGTGCTGCCTCCGAGGGTTGTTATACCCTCAGCAACAAGAGCATAACAGAACAAACCTTAAAGAGAGATGCTTTTGGAGAGAGACATTCAGCAAAGAGATGTGTCCATTCATATGATTTCATATTGTTGTTGAATAAATGAATAAATAACTGACTGATGACTGGTCCACTTCGAGAGATCACCAAGTCCCCAGAGTACTAGCCTCCAGAAGCCCCCAGAGTCACTCAGAAGTCGACCGCACAGAAGTCACTCAGAGTCCCCAGAGTCACGATCCCAGAGCATCAACTCTATTTGTCAGAGCCCATCAGACGTCACTCAGAAGAAATCCAGAAAGGGGGGGTTTTTCCCCAGATCCCACAGAAAGAGTCACCCAAGAGGCACTCAGTCCACTCAGAATGCCCCGCAGAGTCCCCCAGAGTCACAGTCCCCCCAGAGTCACGTCAGAGTCAACGCCAGAGTCCCCCAGAGTCGTCAGAGAGTCACTCAGAGTCACCCAGAGTCAGCTTCAAGAGTCCCTCAGACAAGTCCCCCAGAGTCACTCAGAGTCCACCCCAGAGTCACTCAGAGGTTCACCCAGAGTGCACCCGAGTTCACTCAGAGGTTCACTCAGAGTCCCCCAGAGTCACTCAGTCCCCCAGAGTCACTCAGGGTCCCCTCTAAAGTCAACTCAGAGTCACTCAGAGGTCCCCAGAGTCACTCAGAGTCCACCAAGCCCAGAATCCGGTCCCCAGAGTCACTCAGGTCGTGCACTCAGATCGATCACTCAGGAAGTCCCCCAGAGTCACTCAGGTCCCCTAGAGTCACTCAGAGTTCACTCAGAGTCCACCCAGAGTCACTCAGTCCTCAGAGTCCCCTCAGAAGGTCACTTCAAGATATCCACTCAGAGTCACCAGAGATCACCAAGTCCTATCAGAGTCCCCTCGACCGGGTCCCCAGAGTCACTCAGTCCCCCAAGGTCACTCAAGAGTCCCCCAGATGTCCCCAGAGGTACTCAGAAAGAATCCCCCAGTGTCCCCCAGGAGTACCCCCATAGTTCACCTCTCAGTCCACGTCCAGATACACTCAGAGTCCCCCAGGAGTCACGTTAAGAGATCCCCGGAGTCACTCAGAGTCACCTAGAGTCCCCCAGAGTCCGTCAGAGTCCCCCAGAGTCGCTCAGAGTCGCTTCAAGAGTCACTCAGAGTCACTCAGAGTCACCCAGAGTCCCCCAGATGTCACTACAGATCCCTCAGATCCCCCAGAGTCACTCAAGATCCCCCAGAGTCCACTCAGAGTCCTAGGTCCCGTAGCACCGGTACTGTCACTCAGAGCACCAGAGTCACCAATAGTCCAGAGCCTCAGCAGCTCCCCGTGATACTGTCAGAGTCACGGCCAGAGTCACCAGAGTCCGCACCCGGTCCAGAGTCCAATCCAAGGTCAGAGCTCCAGCTCCCGAGTGCGTCACTTCCAGAAGTCCCCCAGAGTCACTCAGCCCCCGGAGCCTCAGATCACTCGAGCGTCTCACCTAGATTATAGAGTCCTCTCACCTCATGAGTCCCCCGGAAGTCACTCAAGAGTCACTGCTAGAGTCCCCAGAGTCACTCAGAGTCCCACAGGATGCCTCAGTTCCCCTTGAAGTCACTTTCAGAGTCCCCAGGTCGCCCAGAGTTCCCCCAGAGTCATACTCAGAGTCCCCAGAGCAGTGCCCTCCAAGTCCCCCTGAGTCACTCAGAGTCCCCCAGAGCTCCACTCCAGTTCACCTCCAGTCAAACTCATCAGGCAGTCCACTCAGCAGTCCCCACGTCACTCCAGCAGCTCACCAGGCCCAGCTCCCCGCCCCGCCAAGAGCCCCCAGTGTCCCCCCCAGTGAGAGTCACTCAGTCACGCTCAAGTCTACTCACTGTCACGTCAGAGTCCCTCAGTCACTCAGAGTCCTCCAGAGTATCCCGCCAGTTCCCTCAGAGCGTCCCCAGAGTCACTCAGAGTCCCACCCAACAGTCCCCCCTGAGTCCTCAGAGTCCCCCGAGTCCTCCTAGAGTCACTCAGTACCCCTCAAATGATCACTCAGAGTCACCCCGAGTCACTCAGAGTCACTCAGAGTCCCCGAGTCACTTCCGAGTCAACCCAGGTCCCCCGGAGTGCCAGAAGTCACTCCAGGGTCCCCCAAAGTCACTTCAGAGTACAGAGTCACTCAGAGTCCCCAGAGTCCTTCATCCCCCCAGAGTCCCTGCAGAGCCTTCCTCTCTCAGCTCACTTCAGCTTGTGGCTTCTCCACAAGGAACAATCACGAGCCGAGAACGCTTGTAACAACTGAGGAATCCTTGGCATGCACAGACCCCTCCCCCATCCGCACCCCCTAACCCCATCGCCCGCCCCTACACAACTCTCTCCACTGTGACTCGACCTCGGCCCACAACACAGGCAAAAAATCACTTACCAGCTGCAAGATCTTTAAACCACTCTCAGATACGTAAATTTTGCATTAGTCACGACAACAAAACATTTCCAACAACTGTATAAACTATTCACATCATTCATACGACACAAATTCGAAAATGTTTTTTATTTTTTTTATAAGGTGAAGTTTTAGACAAACGGTTGCATTCACGCTGACTCACAACATCACTAGACATTCCATAACCAAACACTTTTAACACTTGAAGCTCGGATTCTATACGACGGGATTCACGTCGTTCACGCCGTCAGACTCGTGATTTGTCGCCCTGTTTTACGGGGTCATATCTTAATTACTGGCCCATCCACAAGAAACAAAGCATTTTCTATTTTTGGAGATTTCTTTCTTCTTTCCAAAAGGTTAGTGCAATGTACATTATTGAGTTGGTCAGCTTTAAAACCTTTTGACTCATATGGTGGTCTTATTTTTGTTCTGATAAGCTGCTCTCCAGACATTTCTAAAACTTAACTTAATTCATGGTGAACAAATAGTTTCTAAGCGAATGATTCAGGCTAGTACTTCACATGAATAAAAGTCCTTTGCTTCATGCTTGTTACTCGGCAAATGATAGGTGTGGTCATTACAAAGTGGTCCAAATGTCCTGTTCATTGTGGGATTTCACTTATTTGTGTTTAGGCCATGCTTAGAATCTCAACTCCTTTCCTCTCCTTCTTAATGCCCTTTCTCGTCCCAATAGTGCATGCGATCTCGTTCTCTCTCCTTCTCCCCTCTCTCTCCCTATACTCCCTCTCTCTTCCCCTCATCCTTCCTTCTCCCCTCTTTCTCTTCCTCCTCCCCCTCCTCCCCCCTCGCCTCCTCCTCTCCCTCTCTCTCCTCCTCCTCTCCTCTCTCTCCTCCACTTCCCCCTTCTCCCCTCTCTTCTCTCTCGTCCCCTCTCATCTCTCCACCTCCCTCTCTCTCTCTTCCCTGCCCACTCTCCCTTCTCTCCTCGTCTCTCCCTCCCGTACCCCCTTCTCCTCCTCTCCCTCCCTCTATCCTCTAACGCCCTCTCTCTCTCCAATCCTCCACTCTCACCTTCCCCCTCCTCCTCTCACCAGCTCCCCTCTTCTCTCCCTCCACGCTCCCTTCTCCCGTCCTCATCTCTCCCTCCCTCCCCCTTCTCTCTCTTCCCTCCTCTCCTCCGCCCTCTATCTCTCTCTCCCCCTGCCCTCTCCCTCCCTCCTTCATCCCATCCCTCCCTTCTCCCTCTCCCTCCCTGCCTCCTTCTCCCCTCGGCCTCCCTCTCTCCCCTCTCTCCCCTCTTCTCCTCCCTCCCACTCTCCCGCTCCCCCTCTTCTCTCCCTCCCTCTCGCTCACTTCTCTTTCCCTCTTTAACTCTGTCTCACTTCTCCCTCCTCCTCCCCTTTTTTCCTCCTCCCTTCCCCTCCCTCCCCCTCCCTCCCTCCCCCTCTCTCTGAGCGTGAAGTGAGGTTTGTGCCAGCCTCTGTGTTGCGTCACGCACTTCATTCACTTCTCTGTACTGTTTTTACCCCGGACTTTATGTAACTCTCTGATGTTTGCAATCGAACAGTCTCTTTATACACAACAGCGTTCAGCGCGGCGACAGGTTGATCTCTTTTACTTAGACTCAATAGACTATGTCAATTCGTGAGAGCCTAAATTACACCACTCAGGTTTTATTAAGCATGAAAAAGTATACCGTTTGCTTTTGTTCTAGAAATCACCCGTGTTTGCCATACAAATACTGCAACTTATTTCCCTCCCTGCAGTACATATTGTGTATGAACGCTATCAATAACATAAGCTTGTGTACTCAACATGCTTTAAAAGGTAGGATTTATAGTTTTCAGTTTTGACAATAAATACATGAATAGGGTTCTTTACAATATGCCACTACTCATAAATATTTCAATACTTTTTCCCCATATTTCTGATAAAATAACATTTTCATCTGAAGTGTGAATAACTTTGGTCCGAGGACCTGAGCCTTTTGGGTATAATTATTAATCATACATAACACTTTTCAAGATATTCAAAGTGCTTATTATTGATTGATAATTTTGATAGAACTAAAAATAGTCAAAACTGATCTTAAATGGTTAGATTGTGTATATTTTATGAATAACTTTTATGGGATTGTTTGTCTGTTTCTGGTGTGTGATTTGACAGCGCTGCAGATTAGCATTGTTGCCTCTTGATGCAAGACTTCAATGAATGCATAAATGTAATGCGAATGCTAAATGTTCTCAAACTCCATCATGCTAAGGAAACGTAATGATTGTTCCGGTGAACGGCTCTCCTCGAGCGCTCTCCGGTCGAGCGCTCTCCGGTCGAGCGCTCTCCGGTCGAGCGCTCTCCGGTCGAGCGCTCTCCGGTCGAGCGCTCTCCGGTCGAGCGCTCTCCGGTCGATCGTTCTCCGGTCGAGCGCTCTCCGGTTGGTCTTCATGAGTGCCGGATCAGTCGCGTTTCCCCCACAGTGACCTTGACCCGGGGGGCACATGAACTCAGTGAACTTAGTCAGCAGCAGCAGCAGCAGCAGCAGCTCTGGTGGTGGTCCTCAGCCCAAACCCCCTCCACTCTCCCCCGGGTTCACAGGAGACACAGGCCTGGGGTGGAGGGCCGGGGGGACGCACTTCTCCACGCTACAGGAATTATTTAGGCAACAAAGACCAGTGCGAGTATGGTGCTGCGTTTATCCAATTAGACGACTACATTCTGAATACTTTCACACCGTTCCAGTTTACCTCATGTCATCAAATACCGTTACTGCCCAACACTGGCTTTGTTGAGCGTTGTAAATGGTTGGATGTTCTTGGTTGCGCACACACATGTTTTTAATAGTTTTTACATCTCCTCGAAGCACAATTGCTTCATAATGAAACCTTTTGGCTGCGTTTTCCGATAAATAAAGTACTGTAAGTTCAATTAGAGAAAAAAATATATATCTCCATTTTGAAAAAGTATCAAAAAAGTATTTCATCTGCCACCGGTAAAATCAATGAAAATAATGATGATATTAAGATTGCACTAACATATATATATGCTATACAAAGATTTAACTGAAAGCCTTCAATTACGTGTATAAAATAGTACTTTTCTACTTATATTGCGCAGTATTTTGGGACGATCACCTGACTAAAAGGCCAAAAGACACACGACAAACGACCTTTGAATTGGCCCACTTTTAGTGCGTCGAAAGTGCAACTCGAAGTGGAGTCTGGGGCGACGGACCACAGACCTGGTTGGTAACGTGTTTTTGGGGAGGGGCGCACTTCCTCCGCATGTGGTCCAATCAGGAAACCGAGAGCGTTTTAGTGTTTACGCTGAAGACACAAAGATTAATGATGGAGCGACGGAGGGCCGGACCCCGCAAACCACAACCCGCTCCCCTGACCCCGTAAACCCGTCGCGTTTAACCCTTTGCGCGCAGAAATGCAAGGCGATTCTCTGATTGGACGATGTGCACGTCAATCACAAGGTTTTAAATCCAGAGAAATCAAAGGCCCAGAAGTTCTGCTGATACTTTTGGCCCGACATGTAAGACATATTTAAATCATTTTCTCCCAATTATAATCATTCAAATTGATTACAAACTCACTTTTTCTTACCACAAACCTGAAAGATGAGCGCAGTCCTGCTTTCGTGCAGCGCCCTCTTCAGACCAAAGTGTGATTTACATCTGTTTCTGTGTTCTTTGGGCAGCAAATCAGCCAAAACCAAGCATCGGCCTGTGCTGATGAGTTAAGGTTCAAATCTGTATTCTATATATCGATATTTGCACTTTTTATCAGATTCACACACACGACAGTCGAATAAGCATGAGTATAAAACGCAGCGTTATGGATTACACAGCGAGCAGGTCCAGTTTATGCATGTTCCACAAGAGCAATAAAAAACAGTTAACTAAATGAAACAAGCCACGATACTTAATAAATCAACTTAGAGAAATTATATTCAGGTCTCTGTTTGCTTTGTTTTTTCACTTTGGCCAACGTTTTCTTTGGTTTTTGCAAAGATTTGAGCCGCAGAGAGCGAAACGAGTCACTTCAATGACTTACTGTAAACGGGAAAAGTGCTTAATTGTGCCGTTTACTCGTCGCACTTCACGCTCGTTCACGACCTTTCTCTCCTCCTGCCGCCAGTGACGCCACATCATCGTTCATCGTGATATTTTCTTTCATAACGTTCAGTGACGGGCCTGGAAGCGAGCAGCGCGACCTCCGACCCCCTGTCGGCTACGACCCCGCCCCTCAGGAGGACGTGGCTCGGCTCCGCAGACGCAGCACCCCCCCCCCCGGGTCTCATAGCAACCGTCGCTGTTGTCAAATAAACAAGCGGAGGAGCAGAAGGGACGCCTTACTAACCCAGAAACACGCCGCGCAAAAGCCGTCATTTTCACCTCACTTTTCTGTCAGCTCAGAGCGGGAGTCGAGCAAAACATTTGGACCCGAGTTAAAGAAATTGCCTGCCGGCGTTTAAAGGTGAATTTACCGCTTTCCCCTAAACTACCAACCCCCAACAACCGCACGCAGAGGAACTGGCACTGGACCAATGAGGCAGAGCGTTCTTTACAAAGGGTTCTACGCGGTTTTAAAAAGAGACGTATCGTTGTGGCAAAGTAGGCGCCGCAGTTAATCACATTTGTTTCCTGTTTAGACCTCAAATCAATGAACAAAAACTGACACAAAAAAAATCAAAAAAACCAAATACATGATACAGGCGCTTGTTCTGTCACGCACTGTCATTTGATCAATTAAATAAAGTTAAGGTGAACTATTGACATAAAGTTTAAAATAAGCCAAAATGTTGTGAAAAGGATATTTTCCAATTTATTTATGACTTTTCTGCCAATAAATGTCAATATAGAAAGAATTTAGAGTGAGTTCACAAAAAGAAACACAACAGCAAAACTGAATCAGACAAATACAAATTACAGGCAAAAAAGTCTGTCAAAAGCATGTAATTTAGGCTGACGGTTAATGTGTCGGTTAACATGTCAGTTAGCATGTCAGTTAGCATGTCAGTTAGCGTGTCAGTTAGCGTGTCAGTTAGTGTGTCAGTTATTGTGTCGCGCCTTTAAAAAAAACAAAAAACAAAAGAAAAGAAACAAACTAAAAACAAAAATAAATCAAATCCATCAAGCCCTTTTTGCAAAATACTCGACTCAGAACAAGATGGTCCAGGTTCCAAACCCGGACCACATGTGTGGGGTCTCCGGGCAGACTTTTCTTCTGGGCGCTCAGATTTCCACTAACAACTTCACACATAAACAACATACTAAATCTTCCATATATAACACATTTAGAGAAGGACTCTTAATATCATTCGGCAATCATTTCAAATCGTGCCTCGCTCTCCACGTCCACGCAGCAAAACCATGAGATTAACGCAGGAAAACCGTGAGAATAACGCAGCAAAACCGCGCGAGAATAACGCCATAAAACCGTGAGATTAACGCAGCAAGACCGCATGAATATCGCAGCAAAACCGTGAGAATAAACGCAGCAAAAACCGCGAGAATAACGGAAACCGGCGAAAACAAGCGCAATGCAGAAATAACGCAGCAAACCGCGAGAATAACGGGCAGCAAAACGGCTGAGAATAACGCAGCCAAAAACCGTGAGCAATAACGCGCAAACACGTAGAATACGCGTGCAAACCACAAAAAACAGCGCGAGAATAACGCCATACAAACCGTGAAGATTAATCGGGCAGCGCAGAATACGCAGCAAGGACGAATAACCAGCCAAAACCTGTGAGAAATAACGCAGCAAAACCGCGAGAAATAACGCAGCAAAACGCGGAGAAATAACGCAGGGCAAGAACCGTGAGAATAATGCAGCAGCCTGAGAATCAGCACCGTGAGAATAATCCGAACAACCGTGGAGAATATGCAGCAAAACCATGAGAATGACGCAGCAAAATACCGTGAGACATAAAACGCCGTAAACCGTGAAACGAGGAACCCAGATAACGCAGTCAAAACCGCGACGAAAATCAAGAAAACGAAAAACGCAAGCAAAAAAACCGCGAGAAATAAACTGCAGGCAAAACCGTGAAAAAAAGAGTTAAAAAAATAGCAGCAACCGTTGAAATAAACGCGCAGCAAAAACCATGAGAACGTGGACACAGAAATAAGCAGCAAACGCGAGAATAACGCCATTGCAAAGAGAATAACGCAAACAAATTCCGTGAGAAATAACGCAGCAAAACCGTGAAGAATAACGCAGCAAAACCCGTGAGAATAACATGCAAAACCGTGATAATAACGCCATAAAACCGTGAGAAAACGGCAACAAAACGCGAGATATGGACGTTGCAAACCGTGAGAAATGACGCATGGCAAACCGTGAGAATAACACAGCAAAACCATGAGAAATAACGCAGGCAAAACGTGAGAATAACGCAGGCAAACCCGTCGAGAATACGCCATAAAAACCGTGAGAATAAGCCATAAAACCGGAGATTCAACGCAGCAAAACGCGTGAGAATTACGCAGCAAAACCGTGAGATAACGCCGCACACCCACGAGAATAACGTCACGCAAAACCGCGAGAATCGCAGGCAAAACCGTGAGAATAACGCGCAAAATCCGTGAGAATATGCAGCAAAACCTGAAATGGATACGCAGCAAGAACCGCGAGAAAACGCCGTAAACCATGGGGGTGTGGGATGTGTGGAAGTACACCGGGCAAAACCGCGAGAATAACGCAACAAATCCGTGAAGAATAACAAAGCAAAACGAGAGATAACGCAGCAAACCGCGAGAATAACGCATCAACGTGGATCACGCAAAACCGTGAGAAGTAACGCGTAAACCGTGAGAATATACGCGCAGCAAAACCGTGAGAATAACGGCAGCAAAAACCGTGAGATACGCACAAGCAAAACCGTGAGAAAACGATAAAAACGGTCGCAAAAACGCGAGACTAACGCAGCAAAACCGTGAGAATGACGTGCAAAAACCGTGAGAAGAGACGCACAAACCGTGAGAAAACACAGGCAAAACCGCGAGAATTAACGCAGCAAAACCGTAAGAATAACGCAGCAAAACCGTGAGAATATACGCCATAAAACCGTGTGAGAATAACGCAGCAAAACCGTGAGAATAACGCAGCAAAACCGTGAGAATAACGCAGCAAAACCGTGAGAATAACGCAGCAAAACCGTGAGAATAACGCCGCACACCCACGAGAATAATGCTGCAAAACCGTGAGAATAACGCCATAAAACCGTGAGATTAACGCAGCAAAACCGTGAGAATAACGCAGCAAAACCGTAAGAATAACGCAGCAAAACCGCGAGAATAATGTAACTACAGGGTCTCTACAAGGCAACCGATAAACTGCCGATACGAAAAGGCCGATAAATAGTGCTGATTTTTAACATAATTTCTCCCAGATTATAACGTAACTGTAACAAATATACACATTACTGCAGTCTTATTTTGTACAGCGCTCTCTTCTGATTGGCTGAAGCGAATGCAGCACTAAAGTATTCATGCAAATACCGGGCTTTTAAAATGGTTTAACATTTTAAAAAGTATTGCATTTTTTACTCACTGTTTTTGTGTCATGTCATGTGTTTTGCGTGTTCTTCTGATGTTTTTTGTTCCGGCGCGAAGCCAAAACTCATGGATGGACAAAGAGCCAGGCGATTTTTTAAAGAAGAAAAAGACAGTTATTTAGGGAAAATTAGGAGAAAAGTACATTTAGTTTCGGATTAAAGTGGCGTACGAAAGATTTTTACGATTTTCTAATTTGGACTTTATTTGGTGTATTTGTACCTGTCGTACATATAAATGATAGTTTTACACAAATCGAGCAGGTATTTGTGGAGAAAACGTTGAAAACTCTGTGGAAAATGACAGGAAGTGACATCACACCAGGGACAGGAAGTGACATCACAGCAGGGACACTCATTCCAGTCAAAGTTTATGCAGAATTTACACAAAATAAACTACTTTTTTGACTCTCTAAACATGAATTCAACAAAATAAAGTCTCTCTCAGATGAGTTTTGGCCCAGTGGTTGCTGGGTAATTTCCTAGTGTGATGTCATCAATTACAAACAGGAAGTGAAATTGTAAACATAAAAAAATTGCTGTTCTGGGATAATTTTTTTAATAATTTTTGGCAAAATTCTAAATATATTTATCTCAACTACATTTTAGTTCAATGAGTCGTTCGACCTGTAGGGGGCGCTTTAAGTTGACAAATTGCAGTGTTGATAAATAAGAACAAATAAGAAATATTTAATTGAATAAAATACAATTAAAGCTAAATAAAAAAAAGGCTACTTTAGAGGTAAAATAATTAAAAATGGTTTGATTTCTGAAAAAAAAATTATATATTTATTTTTTAAAATGTTTTATTTCTGAAGGTCCTTCTTGTGGACATGATTAAATGTGAGAACTATTTGAAATAAATGGTTGTAAAGAACCAGACAGCGATCGCGGTTCATGTCCTCTTCACGAGTTCAAAGTTCATTCAAGTTCAGACGGTGTTCGTTTTCAGAGCTCAGTCCAGTTTTTCCTGTTTCTTTTTTGAGAGCGCAGACGCGCACGTGTCGCATCGTCTAGTGCTGCATTTGTGTTTGTAATTATGCATTTAATTATCATTTTAGACCGGCCGTGAACATGTACGAGGCGTCTTTACCTGTGGAGGTCAACAGGCGGCGACTTTGAGGTTCTGGAAGTCAAATGATCGTTCCAGAACCTCACGGACGCGCGGTCAATGAACAAGACGACACACATTGTTCATTATTGTTTGTATTGTTATTGATCTTGGAACTTTACTTTGGCAGCTCATGTTTTAGAACTTCTGAGGCTCAGTGGAAGAGGACTTACTCGACAGCATTCATCACACAAACGTGAACGAAGCCGAAGAAAACGGGTTTGTGAAGAGGGGTCGATGGGATGAGCTCACGAAGGACATTTGGCAAAATAAATGTACTCTTAAATCAAATAAAATGAAGTTATGTGTTTATTGGACTGAAAACAAGCGGGTTAACGTGACGGTTAGAATGTCGCATAACCTGCCGGTTAACGTGATGGTTAGCGTGTCGATAGAATGTTGTTAAGCATGTCGGTTAGCCTGTCGGTTAGCATGTCAAGTAGCAAGTCGGTTAACGTGTCGGTTGACGTGTTGTTAGCGTGCCGGATAACATGTCGGTTAGCCTGTCTGTAGCATGTCGTTAGCATGACAGTTAGTATGTTGGTTGACATGTCGTTTAGCGTGTCAGTTAGCGTGTCAGTTAGCGTGTCAGTTAGCGTGTCGGTTAGCGTGTCGGTTAGCGTGTCGGCTAGCGTGTCGGCTAGCGTGTCGGTTAGGGTGTCGGTTAACGTGTTGGTTAGCCTGTCGGCTAGCGTGCCGGTTAGCCTGTCGGTTAGCCTATCAGTTAACGTGTTGGTTAGCGTCTCGGTTAGCGTGTCGCGCCTTTAAACTCTTCAAGCGGTGGTAGCGGACTGTGCTAAGCTGTGGTAAGTATGCTGCGCTCTGATTGGCTGCGCTCTGATTGGCTGCCCTCTGATTGGCTGCGCTCTGATTGGCCCACCCCAGTGTTCCTAAAACGTGCCTGAAATGAATGAAATGTGGATCCTGACGCCGTGCCAACGGGTTTGTGAGCGCGAGGAACAAGTCAGGCAGATTTAAAGACATACTTCCTCCTTTAGTGGCAGAAAATCCACTCCAGCTTCAGAATTTGAATTCTCTGAAAGATTTATGGGCGAAATGAATGCTAAATTTACACTCAGAACTTCTGCAGGCGTTTGTGCTTTTGTGGAGCATGTTCTGGGGAGCGGAGAGCCCATTCCACCGATCCAAACCGACCGCTAACTTCTGGAGAGCGTTCATTCAAACTCGCTCTCACGCGGTTCTTTTGAATGAATGCAATAAGCAGCCAACCCCCCCCCCCTAATATATGCAATAAGCAGCCAACCCCCCCCCCCTAATATGAGCCCCCGGAGTCAAGGGCCTCCCAAGTCCTTTCTCGCTCTTTCCCAACTCAAAACATACACAACGGGCCAAGTCTTCCAAAAGTCCTGACCGGGCCCGGCTCAAGATCGGGGGGACGGGTCAGAGCTGGTTTGTGTTTTGTAACTTTGTCCATTGTTCGTTTACGTGTTTGTTTGAACTCTTTGTTTTGTGACTTTAAACCACAAACGGCTGAAATGAAAGAACCAGACAATAGTTCCTCCATCAAACACCACTTTATTTTGGTTTGGTTTGGGAACATTTTAGGTGGCGGTCGGAGTGTGGCGTGGAATATTCTCAAACAGAAAAGGTGTGGAGTGACTTTACCTCTCGTTGTCCCCGTCTCTCGCCTGATGTCTGTCCCCACCTCGCCAGTTCAGGGGTAAATGCTCATTCCACAAATCCCCCTCAAAATACAACATTAGTTCCAAACACGAAATAGGATTTGTTCTTTTGCTTCAATCCAGTTTCAAACTGGTGCTGATGAAGACTTCCATTTGTCCCACGATGTGTTTATCTCAAGGTAAAACTGGAAAAAGACTTAGAGCTACTTTGGTAAATAAAGGGAATTTAGTTTGACAGGCCCAGTTTCAGGCCAGGTCTAAGTTTTTTGACTAAAACGATGTTTTAGTTATGTTCTAGTTTTAGTGGACAAAAAGTCCCGTTACTTTAGTTGCTCAGAACCTTCTCACAGTTCTAAAGAGCGGTTTGTGGCTTTAAGATGAAGCTGCACGGCACTCTGCGGTCCTGAACTCCAGTGTCTTCTGATAAAGCCTCTTGAGCAGAGGCTGTTTAGTCTTTCTTCACTGGATTGTTCTGTTTCTGTGAAGGCATCTTGTCCTTGGGATGAACCAGTTTTGTCTGGTTTAAGATAAAACAGGATGTTGTGCAGTCTAAAAGTCCTTTGTTGTTTTTCAGACAGTCCAGAGACACGAGGGAACGGTGTTCTGACGACTACAGACCAGTCAGATGTTAACCAGGTCCTCATCAGTGATGAGGAGCTGCAGTCAGATAACAGAAGGATTTCTATGGACCATTACAGGGCTGCTATGGTAACAAAGAAGATGAATCTAAGGTGAAACTTGCATTATTTCAAGTGTTATAGCACCGTCCCAACTCCACCGCCGCCCGAACGTCTCAACTCCCGCACCGTCCGACCCCCCCGTCCGAACCCCCCCTCCACCGGCCGAAGCTCTGGTGTTTGGTCTGAGTCGAGGCCTTGACCTCCCAAACACCAGAAAACACTGACACACGAGAAGTCAAACAAAAACAGCTTCAAAGTGCTAAAATGTACAACATTTCCAAATGTCACAATAACGCCTCCTCTCACTCTTCCTCTCTTTTCTCTCTCTCACTCTTTCCCTCTTCCTCCTCTCTCTCTCCCTCCCCCTCTCTTTTCCATTCCCTCTCTCTTCTCCTCTCTCCTCCCTCTCTTTCTCTCCTCTCTCTCCCCCTTCTTTTTCTCTTCCATCCTCTCTCTTCTCTCCCTTCTCTCTCCTCTCTTTCTCTCTCTCTCCTCTCTCTTCCCCTCTGTCCCCTCCTCTCTTTTCTCTCTCTCCCTCTCTTCCTCTTCTCCTCTCCTCCTCCCTCTTCCTCTCTCTTCCTCCTCTTCCTCCCTCTCTCTTTCTCTCCCTCCTCTTTCCTCTTCCCTCCTCTCTCCCTCCTCTCTTCTCTCCCCCTCTCTTTCTCTCCATCCTCTCTCTTCTCTCCCTCTCTTCTCCCCTCTTTCTCCTCTCTCCCTCTCTCTTCCTCTCTCTCCCTCTCTCTCTTTTCTCTCCCTCACTCTTTCTCCCTCTTCCTCCTCTCTCCTCCCCCTCTCTTTCTTATCCCTCTCTCTTCCTCCCTCTCCTCCCTCTCCTTTTCTCTCCCTCACTCTTTTCTCTCCTTTCCCTCTTCCTCCTCTCTCCTTTCTCTCTTCCCTCTTCCTCCTCTCTCCCTCCCTCACTCTTTTCTCTCCCTCTCTCTCTCTCCCCTCTCTCTTCCTTCTCTCCCTCTCTCTCTCCCTCCTCTCTTTCTATCCCTCTCTTCCTCCTCTCTCCCTCCCTCTCTCTTTTCTCTCCCTCCTCTCTCCCCCTCTTTCTCTCCTTTTCCCTCTTCCTCTCTCTCCCTCCCTCTCTCTCCCTCTCTCTCCTCCTCTCTCCTCTTCTCCTCTCTCCCCCTCTCTTTTCTCTCCCCTCACTCTTTCCCTTTCCTCTTCCTCCTCTCTCCCCCTCCTCTCTTTTCTCTCCTCCTCTCTTCTCCTCTCTCCCTCACTCTCTCTTTTCTCTGCCTCTCTCTTTCTCCTCTCTCCCCTCTCTCCTCTCTCCCTCCTCTCTCCCTCCCACTCTCCCTCCTCTCTCTCTTTTCTCTCCTCTCTCCCTCCTCTCTCCCTCCTCTCGTCTTTTCTCTCCTCTCTCTCCCTCTCTCCTCTCCCTCCCTCCTCCCTCCCTCTCTCCCTCCCTCTCTCTTTCTCTCCCTCTCTCTTCCTACTCTCCTCTTCTCCTCTCTCCTCCTCTCTCCCTCCCCTCTCTTTTCTCTCCCTCTCTCTTCCTCCTCTCTCCTCCTCCTCTCTCCTCCTCTCTCTCCTCTCTCTCCCTCCCCCTCTCTCTCCCTCCTCTCTCCCCTCCTCTCTCCCTCTCTCCTCCCCTCCTCTCTCCCTCCTCTTCTCCTCTCTCCCTCCCTCTCTCTTTTCTCTCCCTCTCTCTTTCTCCTCTCTCCCTCCTCTCTCCCTCCTCTCTCCTCTCTCTCTCCCCGCACCCCCCCCTTTCCCCTCTCTCTCTCTCCCGTCCCGCCGCCGCTGCTGCTGCTGACGTCACCGCCGCCTGGGCAGAGCTGAGCTGCGGACACAGCAGCGCCGAGGGGGAAAATGCTGCTCTCCGTGCCGCCGCGGACAGGAATCAGCCCGGGCTACAGCGGATTCAACGGCAGCAGAACCGGCAAAAAGGTAAAGGGCTCGTCCCGCCGTGGCGTCGTTCTGCGCGCACCGGGATCCGCGTCCGAGTGCGCGCGTCGCAGACCCGAAAAAGCAGCTTTGACACGGCGGAGCTGCAGCAGACGGTGTCCTTGAAAAGCGAAACGCGCTGGTTTCAACTTGTGGACGGAGTTACGGCGGAAAAAACACACACAAACACAACGCCGCTTCGGGACGCACTCGGTCAAGTTCCGCGGTACGTTCGGTGTCCGTTCGCGCCGCGCCGGACGTTCGGTCGCGGCGGATTTTTAAATATTTTTTTGAATTTATTCGCGACTGTTTCGGACGTGCGCAACAGCGGGAGGATGTCGACGTTTGCCGCCGCCGCCGCTCGCGCAGTTCGCACGGGAGAGAACTTTTTTTTTTTTTTTTTTTTTTCCGGTGTCGGGACGGGACGGTGCGGGATGTTTGTGGAGTTGGGGGCAGGGACGCGGGGCGGACGTGATTGAGGCGAGCGGCAGAAGAAGAAGACATTTAGACACTTTAAAGCGAGATCTTTGCTGTCGTCTTGATGAAGTTTTGCAAAGTTTTTTCCCCCCGCGTCCCCCATCTGCAGAACGGAGCACGCCCCACCCCTCGAACAATCCCACCCGAGCGCGGAGATGAAGAAGACATTCCCAGAAATTACAAATACGAACCGTGCCGCCGAAACGTAGGGTGCGTTCACACTAGAACGCAGCGGAACGGCGACTGAAATAATAATAATAATAACAATAATAATAATAATAATCGGACAAAGCTAAAGCGTGGAATGATCTTGAGCGTTATCGGAACTACGACTGCACTGTTTAATTAATTAAGTGCAATTATTTTGTGTCGGAAATGTCGGCGTGGCGTTTAAAACGTTTAAAACATTTTGGCGGCGTCAAAATGGGTCTTGAGAATCAAGCATGTTCCGGAGTGTCGAAATAGTAAAAAGTAAACCAAGGACCAGAACAAGGAACAGACCAAGTCCGCATCGGGGCTGAAATGGGCTCAATTCAGGAGCAGATAACGACAAGTGTGAACGCACCCACAGACTTGGTTTAGTCCAGTTCTAGTCTTGGTTTAATGACAGGTTTAGTCCGTGTTTTGATGTGTTTTGTGAGTGCAAAAGAAGATCAATTCTAATCACAGACAAAAAAAAAGGTCTCCACCATTTGTAAAGTACATTTAGGGTAATTAGGACTAAACCAGGACTAAACCAGGACTAAACCAGGACTAAACCAGGACTAAACCAGGACTGAATCCGAATCTGAACCTGAACTAGATGATCAGGACCAAGGATTTTAGAACAGGACCAAACCAAGTCCGCACGAGGACTAAAACAGGCTCAATTTACTTCCAAATAACGACCAGTGCGAACCAGGCGCGGGCGATATGGACAGAATTGTAAATGTTTCGCTTTAAAAACAGATTTCAGATGGTATTTTCAGAATGGAACAGGAATGTGCTCAAATGTGCCTGTAATTGTCTTGGAAACGTGACATTTAAATCGCAAAAGTGCAGAAATATCACTTCCTCTGCTCGTTCAGAGATCACGCGCGACGTTTCTCTTCATTTTCCTGTTAAGCGGCTCTTTTTTGCACTCAATGTAATCGTTTTATTCGTTGTGGCAGCTCTCCGGAACGGCCGTATTCTCAGCTTATAGGCTCCCGGGGCCGACCGTTGTAAAGCGCGCGCCGGCCGTGCGTCTCCGCGGCGGCTCGCGGTGACACGCTGAAAGCCAATAGTGACGGATTGTCTTTCTTCTCTGCGGCTCCTCGATGTCAGGACAACCGAGCCGACGGACGCTCTGAGGCCTTCGCTCTGAGGCCAGTTTAAAGTCCGTACGGGACATTTCACTAAAACGCACTGAAACACTTGTACGTTTCAGATTTCACGGAACATTTTGACCCGTTTGTTTGACCGTTTCTGCAAAGTTTATGATCGTACTTCCTGGTCGGACGTGCGCGCTAATATGACATGGGTGGAGGTTGATTCCACAGCGGTTACCTAGCAACCAGAGTGTAAACAAGAGCCCAAACCCACATGAATGACACGACAGTTCCGATCTGACACACGACAACACCATAGAACACCTTTATTTAGTCCAACGACGGTTTAAACTAGGGCTGCAGCTATCGATTAGTTTAGTAATCGAGTAATCTATCGATTCTTTTCTTCGATTAATCGAGTAATCGGTTAATTTTTTTGTACATTCAGTAAACCATTTAAACACATTTAAAATCATTTTTTAGATAAACGTTATAGTTCTTATAGTAACAAACAAATTACAAAGATAAAGGAATTTCTGCTTATAAATAACACATTTTATTTCCTTAATTTCATATTAAAATTTGTCGTCCCAAAACAGAACATTTCACTTCAGTCAAACTGTTCTGTCTTGTATTATAAAAGCATATATATATAAAGGACTAATTAAACTTGTCATATGACTGTAAACAGTTACAGGTAGCTCTCTGTCACAATCACTTAAAATAAAGACATGTTGTAACAACGTTATGTTTGGGTGGTGCCGGTGGTCCTGGCCGTTTTGAGCATTTTGCGGTTTGTGCCGTTTTTGGCTCTGTGTGACGTTTGTCCCTTCCGCGTCCTCCGGACTTCTGTTTCACATACTTAGATTAATTCCTAACATAACCGGTCCTCCGCGCTGTTCATGTGCATGGCTGTTTAAACAGTACGACTGTGACTGGGAAGGCAGAGTTGTTGAGTGGGGAGAGCGCGGGGGTTCCGCTGGTGGCGTCGTCAGGCGGCGCGGGGGCTGGGGTGGGCGGAGCTAGATGCGGCTGTTTAGTAGTTGCAGCTCGGGTTATTACAATTAGATCCATGGCTCTTTCACTCGTCAAAACTCTTTAAAAACTCTTTCAAACGCGCCGATCTTTTCCTTGCCCTTATTGTTGGCGCCTCTTACGTCAGAGGCGGAACAAGCTCGTGGTGAAAACAAAAGCCCGCCAAAGTCGTTCCGTGCGCTGCCGCGCGCCACAGTATTCACGTGTTTTTTGATTAAATATGTAAATTAAACGAATCATCGAAGCAATAAAATAATAATCGAAGCTTTTTTGTAATCGAATTATTCGATTTACTCGAGTAATCGTTGCAGCCCTAGTTTAAACTGTCAGTTAGTGTGTCAGTTAAGTGTCGACTGTCTCTGTGTCGCACGCTGATGACATCACAGAGGGATTCAGCTCATTTTAAACTCTTTTTTTAAAAACTGTGATATGTATTCGCCGCAGGTTCTATAACGCCAAACGAAGTCAGAATTCGACAAACCGCAGAGACTTCACGTGGACTTTAACGTTTCATGGCGCGTTTGTTGGTTTTTTTACACGTTTAAAGTGAGACTTTACAGGAAGTGGGCGGTGCATGCGTGCACACGGGCTAATCCGCTCTTTCTCCTGTGCCGTTTCAGATTGAATTAAGATTAAATTAGTCTGAAGCCGCAGCCCTCGGGTCTCAGAACTGAGTAAGAACAGTCTCAACGCGCTGGGACTTCTGCTTTTTGGACCTTTGTTTGGAGTAAAAGTCTCTTAATGGAATACAAAATGAGGTTCTTCTTTCCACTGCGAGTAAATCTTTTGTTGACAATATGAAATGATTGGCGTTTCTGCAGATATCGTTATAATTGTTGTTATTAGTTTTGTGTCTCGCTTTATTTGTTTGTTTTGTCTTTCAAATGACGTCAACTTGGAATTCTAAATCAGATGTCGACAGTTACTCTGACTTGAGTTTACTCTCTGGGACTATTACTTTGTACTTTTTGCCCGACGCATACTTTTTCCAAGTAACGTAATTCATCGATTAATCGGTGGACGGCGTCTTCGTCAACCAAAATGTGTAGAATTACGGTCGTTTTATTTCAAATGCGATGGTTTCGATGGGACAAGCAGCTGACTGAAGATGTGAGAGTGACTCGTGAGTTCAAGCTGCCTTTTGAATACAGCTTCATAGTACTTTTCCGTGTACTTTTCTGTATACTTTTCTGTATGCATGATCTCGTGTACAGTTGCAGCCTCGAGAGCGACGCTTGTGTCAAAAACAAGCTTTTGAAATATCCTTTTTTTATCTTTAGTCGACTAAGAAGTTCATCAGTAACTCTCACTCGAGTACAATTTGGCCGCGCTACCCACCTCTGTCAAGTACAAGTACAGGTACAAGTACAAGTACAAGTACAAGTACAGATACAAGTACAAGTACAGCCGCCAAAATGAAAGAAAAAGTGCAGACAAAAAATGCTACTCAAAATTCGAGTTACTTTTTAATGCAATTTTAGATGCATTTTAGGGAAGTCGTCGATCAAATAAACTAAACTTCAAACGGCACATTTGCATATTCTCGGAGCCAATCAGAGCCGGCGACGCAGTGACGTAGAAAGGAGCAGAGGTGGATTCGAACTGCGAGAACCATAATGGTTCAAGAACCATTCTGGTTCTTGAACGCACCGTACTTTTTTAAACCATTTATGACTTTATTTATTTAGATGTGTAAAAATGTCTTTATTACTATGCAAGAGATATACCGTACATCATTTTGTTACATACAGCTAATTTTAATGACATTTAATTGATAATCAACCAATCAAAACTAAGACGAAACCATGACTAAAAATGGCAAAATTAGCTCTAAACCACAACATATTTATTATTATTATGATTATGATTATTTTATTTATTCAGAGCAATAAACAGCCGTATAAACAGAGGTGGGCAGAAATTATTATTATTATTTTTAATTTATTTTATATTATTATTATTATTATTATTATTATTATTATTATTATATTTAAACATAAAAAAGTGGAAAAAAAGATTAAACATAGAACACAAAAACAAGCAGATTATGAAATTAAAATTAGACCTAAACTACACTTTTAAATTAAAATGTAAAAAGTCCCAGTTGGTCCACGGTGGGTCAAATGCCAGTCCTTTCTTCAGTCCTCGATCGGGTTGAGATTCGGTCTTTCAGTAAAAGCTTGTGGTTTGGGGGGGGGGGGGCGACCTTTGTCATTTAAATGTGTTTTGTTTGTTGTTAAAATGGCTCTTATTAAAAGTCTCGTATAATAATTGTTAAATCTTGAAACATGTGGCGTTGTAGAAATGGCGTGGTGAAATACAGCGTGCAGGAGGTTTCGTCCGGCGCATACTCTGTCACAGTCAAAAGACGAGTTCAGAGGATCCGGCAGAAGCTCCGGGCGGGGGGCGGGGGCACGCGTGTTTTCTTTGGGGCCCGTACGACATGCGTTTGGTCGGGGGGGCCCTCGGGGGGTCGCCCAAGTCGTAAGGCGCCGACTTTGAAAAACCGACAGGCATTTAAAAAAAAAAAAAAAAAAGAGAGAGAGAGTGCGCTGGAACCTGGAACGTAAACGGCGTCATGGTGTAGCGTCCGCGTGAGTGGGAGGGGCTAACAGTTCACGCGGGGTGCAAGAATCAGGTGAAAAGCAGTTAACTTTGTGGAGCTTTATAATGCACTCGTGTCTGGTGATTAGACGGTTCGTTTGGCCACATTTAAAGGCCCAGACAGCGGCACAGACAAGGCGTGACGTGGTGATGCTGCTCGACTCGACACGAACCCTTCAGTCCATCCAGGGTTACTTTGGGCTCCAGTTATTATCGTCATGGCAGCGTGACCGAATGGCAACAACAAAAATGCACACACGCTTCTAAATGATGGGCCAAGACGAAGGAAACGGTGAAATCAGATCAGTTCTTTAGTGTGGTTACAGGGACTAAACGAGAACTCTGAACGGACTCACAGAGAACGTGTTAATGTTCCTCTCTGACCAATCAGATGGAACCAGATGAAAACAGAAATTCATTTCATTCATTTTCCAATTCCAAGTTCAGTTTGATAATGTCATGAATAAGGTCATGAATAGTTTGCAAAGGTCATCACTGGGGCAACATCCGCCAGCATATTTATTTAATGGGTTCACGTTAAGGTTAGAGTGCATCATGCAGATATTGAATTATTATTACTATATATATATATATATATATATATAGTACTTCCTTTGGCTCCAGCTCGACCCGATGAGCCACATTAAGGGGCTCGGTCCGTCCTCTAGGGGCTCGGTCCGTCCTCTAGGGGCTCGGTCCGTCCCCTAGGGGCTCGGTCCGTCCCCCGCGGGGCTCTGTCCGTCCCCCGCGGGGCTCTGTCCGTCCCCTAAGGGCTCTGACCGTCCTCTGCGGAGCTCTGTCCGGCAGTCCGTCCATCTCCTCACAGCTAGTTTATGTGTAGAAACGGAGCTGTACATGTAGTGACCACTGGGGGCAGTAGTGAACACCGGTGGAAACTCAACATTTTATTTAAAAAATGACCAGAACAAACCGCAAAACAAATAAACGCTTCACTCACCATATTTTCACGACTCTTTTACGACAAATGTGGCCTCCATGTTTGACTTGATTATTTTTTCTTTCTCTTCATTGTGGTATAACCCTGTAGCTGACTGAGTGCCCTCTGGTGGTTATTTAACAGAACACAGCCTTGACATTCGAAACAGGTGAAAGTTTAAATGTAGTGACGGAACGCAGCTGTTTACGCACCAAAACGACTTGTGTAAGTGAAACGAGTTCGTCTCTGTCCATCGTCTGCGAGGGTCCGTCGTCTGCGAGGGTCCGTCGTCTGCGAGGGTCCATCGTCTGATTGGACAGTGTTCGTGGGTCACTGAAGCGTCTGTCACGGCTCATGCTGAGTCATTATTGATCTTAATACACAATAACAGCTCATAGTAAACAAAATAATCACATTATTACGATATTGGATTTGTACAAATTCATTTCCTGAGAAGGATTCATAAAGTATCGAGTGTCTAAAGGGGAAGGGCTCGATCACGTGTGAAGATCTATTGTATCATTAGCAGTAGAAGTAA
>BJKM01000169.1:0-35000 GCA_015082035.1 Chaenogobius annularis | reverse complement strand
TCGTGGCTTTTAGACTTCAGCTTGGCCCTTCTGTCGTGGCTTTAGACTTCAGCTTGGCGCTGCTGTCGCTGGCTTTAGACTTCAGGGTCCTGTGGCTTGCTCCACTTGTTCGTTGGCTTTAGACTTCAGCTTGGCTCTTGGCTTTCGTGGCTTTAGACTTCAGCTTGGCCTCTTCTGTCGTGGCTTTAGACTTCAGCTTGGCTCTTCTGTCGTGGCTTTAGACTTTCAGCTTGGCTCTCTTCTTAGATCGTGGGCTTTAGACTTCAGCTTGGCTTCTTCTGTCGTGGCTTTTAGCTTCAGCTTGGCTCTTCTGTCGTGGCTTTAGACTTCAGCTTGGCTCTTCTGTCGTGGCTTTAGACTTCAGCTTGGCTCTTCTGTCGTGGCTTTAGACTTCAGCTTGGCTCTTCTGTCGTGGCTTTAGACTTCAGCTTGGCACTCTGAACAGAATCCTCCTTTTTAAAAGCAAAAATCTCAAATTCAGAATCAGAAAAATGTGTATTTCCATCGTCAGGGAATAAAAACGCGATTCACAAACTAGGAATTCACTTTCTTTGGTGAAAAGGTGCAACATGAAAAAACAAATATAATAGCAAAATATAATAGAAAATTACAAATAAATCTATGAAAAATAATAAGTAATGAAAAAAAAATTGGGTTAACTAAATAAGATGAAATATAAAGTTCAAAAAAATAAAATAAAATCACAATTTGACTTTGGGTCGTACAATTTTCGAACACATTTTAGTCCAGTAGTACTTTTAGTTGTAATTTCTTTGACTTTACGAGTTGTACTGACATTTTTGACGAGTGAAACGTCCGTGGAACCTCGCGTTTGCCTCGGCTGTGGGTCTTTCGTGTCGTTTCCCCCCCGTAACTCCACACAATCCCGGCGTTCGTAAATCACAGGTTTAGTGGAAGGCCTCTGGAGTTATGACTTTCCTGCCGCTGGGCCCAGTTCCCCGGCTCTGTGTCCCGGCAGCGAAGACCCCCCGACGGGCCGGAAATCCAAGGAATTCTGGGGGTCGAGCCGGGGTCAAGCCCCTGAGTTCCCGCTGAGACGCAGGAGGACGGGAGGGCCGGGAAGTGAGGGGCGCGAAGTGTGGATGCAAACATTCTACTGTATCCAGGGGCTTTCAGTTTGACATTCGGATCCTGGCCGTCAGAAGGATTATTTTAGGGGGAAATATGGCGACTGACACATGTTTGGAGGGAATTCTGTTGGGAAAATGTGTCACGATTCTTCATAACGCCGTGTCAAAGTGCTCATTATTCACAGGGAAATGCAAACTGTTGCTCAGAAATATTGGACTGAAATCAACAAAGAGCTACAGACTGTATTTGACATTGCCGTCCCGTTTGATTTTAGAACTATGTATTTGGGCCGTAAAACTTCTGCCATGGACACAGTTGATGGATACCTTTGGAACATACTTTTGTCCAAAGATTCGATTTCTGTCTTGTGCCTTTTGAGTTCCTTATTTATTTAGATTTTTTTCATGTGTTCTTTTGTCTACAGCTTTGTTATTTGTGATATTTGAATTTGAAAAATAACGAATTATTATTCGTTATTTTAAAATCAATGCTTTTAGATTGAGAATATTTATGAATTCAGAACTAGTTCATTCTTTGTTATAAAAGGTCTTTTCACATTTGTGTTTTTTTATAGTGCTATTCTACCTTCATGGCACCAACGTTATGTTTTACAGTCGCTTACACGATTAGTCGAATAATTGTTGCAGCCCCGTTGCCGTAGCGATGAACCATTTAAAAACAAAACATGTCCCGTACTCTGAGTGTCTCTTCGGAGCGTTTGCGGTGAGGGCCGTGCACGTATTTCTGTGGTGAGGGCCGCGCACGTCCGTTTGCGGTGAGGGCCGCGCACGTCCCGTCCTCTGAGCGGTGAGGGCCGTGCATGTCCCGTCCTCTGAGCGGTGAGGGCCGTGCACGTCCCGTCCTCTGAGCGGTGAGGGCCGTGCACGTCCGTTTGCGGTGAGGGCCGTGCACGTCCCATCCTCTGAGCGGTGAGGGCCGTGCACGTCCCATCCTCTGAGCGGTGAGGGCCGTGCACGTCCGTTTGCGGTGAGGGCCGTGCACGTCCCATCCTCTGAGCGTTTGTGGTGAGGGCCGTGCACGTCCCGTCCTCTGAGCGGTGAGGGCCGTGCACGTCCCGTCCTCTGAGCGGTGAGGGCCGTGCACGTCCGTTTGCGGTGAGGGCCGTGCACGTCCCGTCCTCTAGAGCGTGGAGAAGGGCCGCGCACAGTCCGTCCTCTGAGACAGGTGGAGGGCGTGCACGTCCCGTCCTCTGAGCGCGGTGAGAGGCCGTGCACGTCCCGTCCTCTGAGCGGTGAGGCGTGCACGTCCCGTCCTCTGAGCGGTGAGGGCGTGCACGTCCCGTTCTCTGAGCGGTGAGGGCCGTGCACGTCCCGTTCTCTGGAGCGGTGAGGGCCGTGACGTCCCGTTCTCTGAGCGGTGAGGGCCGTGCACGTCCCGTCCTCTGAGCGGTGAGGGCCGTGCACGTCCGTCCTCGTGACGATGAGTGGGGCGTGCAACTGTCCCGTCCTCTGAGCGGTGAGGGCCGTGCACGTCCCGTCCTCTGAGCGGTGAGGGCCGTGCACGTCCCGTCCTCTGAGCGGTGAGGGCCGTGCACGTCCCATCCTCTGAGCGGTGAGGGCCGTGCAGGTCCGTTTGCGGTGAGGGCCGTGTATCATAATTAGGCGTCTGGTGCAGTGGTCCCGTGGAGAGCGCGGCGTCCTGGAGGGGCTTTGTGTTAAACGGCTCCGGTCTGTTTCTGACCTTTTCCTCTCGGCTCAAATTAACCCATTGTCCCCGCGTCGCCTCGATGCGACGCCCAGATCCTGCCCACCCACAGACCACCCACAGACCACCCTCGCACTCACAGCAAGGCCTGTGCAAGCGGGTAACGTGTTTGTTTTGTTTCGCCGATCTGGTATTTGTCGCGCTGCTGTGGCTGATCGAGTACGACACGGTTGGTCAGCTACGACTCACGCTTCTAGAGGGTTCTGAGCCGGGGCGGGTCCGTCGATGCAGGGCCGACCCGAGCGCTCTTTGTGCCCCCCCCCTCCAAGATGTCAGATGGCGCCCCCTGCCTCCCTGTCTGTGTGTGTCAGCGTGCGTTCTGCTTATGTCATTTGTCTCGAATCGATAATGCTCGTTTTAGTTCCGATTAGCGTCTGATTTTTGTTACTTCCGACAAACCCCCGTGGAGCCACCAGGCCATTTCATGCGTTAGATCTGTGGAGCGGCGAGAGCCTTCTCACAGAAAGAACGTGCCATGTTCAGGTATTTAAAAAACATGAACAAATAGTCTTTTAAGCTTGATTCGGGATTAGTAACCACTTAAATGAGGTTATGATTGGGTATTAGGTTTAGAGTATGAGTTAAGTAGTGACTAAGCCTTAATCATGCTTAGTAAAAAAATAAAGTTCAAGTTCAAACTGGAGTCGTTTCTGAACCTTTGGAGTTCCTTGTGAAGCTGAGACGCTGGAATCCGCATAAAAGTCCTACATTTTATTACTACATTTTTGTAATAACTACAACTTAATTTGCCTCAACAAAGCATGAGCAAAGACTTTATTCATACTGAACATATCGTTTATGAAGCATGATTCCGGAGTAGTAACAAGTTAATTAAGGTTAAAGTTAGGTCAGAAATCACTAGTTTATTAATCATTCTTAATAAACTATTTGCTCATGATTAATTCAGTCTTTGCTCATGCTTTACTAAGGCAGGATGAAGTGCAGTTATAAAGTGTCGCCACATTTTCTTTTCTTACATATGCAGCAGCGTGAGAGTGCATCAGACGTGGACAAAACGGAATGCATAAAGAAAAACGTCCCACCGGCGGAACGTCCCACCGGCGGAACGTCCCACCGGCGGAACGTCCCAAACACAAGAGGTTTTTAAAGAAGAATCAAGCCTTCGTTCATGTTTTATTAAAGGCACAAATAAGTGTAGTGATCGTAAAACGTGAACAGGAATCCCAAACCTAACTGCCATCACAATGTCAGTTAGACATTTGAACGGTTCCGCCCCGACGCGGAGTCCGGTCCGGTCTTCGCCCTCCGCGTGGACTTGCGTTCGGTTTTTGGACCGCTCCAGCGTGAGTCCCACCGCGGGTCTTGTGCCTCTTGTGCGACCGTTCATTTCCTCTGACTCAGACGGCACGCGGTTCCGAGGGGAACGGAATACGCCGCGGAATAACGGGCGCGTTATGCATCGGTAGTGGAGCCGGAACGCCGCGATCGGACGATTCGCGCCGAAGAAATACAAGTGAAGTGTGCGTTTTTGTGTGTGGAAAAGGCCGATGAAACACGTGGAACGGCCGAATCATGAGACAGAAATGGATCACTTTTTACCTCGTATCGATAAATCACAAAGTTGTTTTTTTGTGGTGGAGCCTCAGATGACGATGGAGATGTTAATGCCTCGACTTTAGGCTGCAAATTTATGGAAAATGTCCCATGGAAACTTAAGCTTGGAAATGTCTGGAATATTTTTTTTAGACATATATATTTTGTATTTTTAGTTTTATATATAAATGAACACAGAACAGAACATGACACAAAATTACCAGTGTCAATAATAATTAAAAAAATATATATAATAATAATAATAATAATAATAATAATAATAATAACAATAACAACTCATCAGGAGTACACATCAACTAAACATAAATACAAACAAAATCACAGATATTTAAATTTAAATAAAAGTCCCATTTTGTCCAAAGTCGAATTTGGCCAATTCTGGACATTTTCATACGCAAAAAAATTCAAAAAAATGCTTATTAAATATCATAATTTTGTGGATTTTTAAATGATGAATGTGAACTTTATTACTATTATTTGTTTGGTATTGGATCTCATACTTTATATAATTATATAAAGTATGAATAATAATAACAGCAGCACTTTCTGAGGCTGTTTTGCATGAATACCTTCAGACGTTGAGCTTTGTGCCAGTTTTTGTTTCATGTGAATATGCAGAGTAATTACCGTAATTACCATAAAACCGAGGTCATCAAATCTACAATCTGAATTCCAGTAGATTCCAGCTCAACCCATTACACCTTCTCTAGAACCACACTGGTAATTGTTTGTACGTCTTAGCATTAATTCACGTTGTTACGCTTTTCCACGTGTAATTAAAAAACAATTACATTGTATTGCATCAACTTTTTTAATTGAAAATGGCACGTTTTGGTGCAATTGGCTCAGAGAACACGAGAAAACAAACTAAAATACATACAAATAAACCTAACTTTTAAATGAGTTACCACTTCAAATGACTGCAGACGTCCTTTTCACTTTGTTGTGGAGGTCCCCGAGTCGGTTGCGCGGTTATTTCGGGGGTCCTGGGCCAACCTGGAAAGCTCGGCCACCCCTGCTTCTACATCGCTCCTCGATAAAAGACGGTGTTTATTCCCACTTTCGCAACTGTACTTTGACTACATTACGGCATTAGCGAGTTCATTTAAAACGTATATCTATCTCTGTGAAGACACGCAAGCAAAGCTACAGCTCAGATCTGTGGCGAGGCGAGCCCACTCACAGTAAAACATGTTTTTCAAGGTGTTTTAGTAGCTTCCAGTCGCCATATTTCAGCCTTTATTTGGTTGATAATGCATTTAAAAAGTCTCAAAACAGAATATCTGACTAGTCGACTACTAAAATAATAATGATAAATGCTAGAATGAGAATATAATGTGGAACGTTCAAGTCAAAGCGATTACAGACCCCGAAAAGCAACGCCGTGATTCGCTTTTGTGATGAGAAATATTGCTGGTTCAGTCTACGCACCGCAGCGCTCAGTGTTTCTGAGCATTTCTCCCACTGCAAAAAACATGTTGTGTCACCGGGGGCAGAGGTCAGCACATGCGTTACCGCAGCGACGCACAGATGGGCACATAACACACACGTTCTCGCCTCCCGGAGTGCGGATGTCGGCTCGCGTTTTGGGGCGAGTTCGCGGGATTTGGCACGGCGTTGGGCGTTGAAGGTATTTGTTCTGCCGTCGAGTTCGTTTAATTGATTTTTGCCGGCCCCATTTGCAACACGAAAGCAATATTGGCTCTTCTGTCTCTTAACATTTCACTGCTGCGAGGTCTTAGTTTAAGCGGATCAATAGTGTCGTATGAAAGGCGAAAACTGCCATTATTCCTTTGTCGTAAACATTATACTTCCTTTTCATGTTGTCTTAAGGATACAGCCTGTTTTTCTGCTCGATAAACCGGACGCAGACATGTTCTAAATAGATGTGATCCTTGTATAAGTTTAGAAAATCATATTTCCGCCTTCTCTCAAACGTTAAAGGGTAAACATTCTGCTTTATTTGTTTTACGCATGTATTTGTCTGTTAAACTTGCTCTTGTACCTCTGCCTTGGCGTAGTCGAAAACTTAAAATCTACTGAAATCACTTGTTACTTTTTAGCGCTCCATCTACTGGCAGCGGAGAGAATTACCATTGGCAGATACACAAAAGCTAGCTTGCCCCGACCGAATGTAGTCACACAGTTGTAATGATGGTGATTTGAGGCAGAAATGCTCAGAACGAGTCTGGATCCGATTTATGGACTTGGAAACAGCACGGGAGACCTCCGGATCGCTACCTTTAACGTCACATATACGGGAAATTTGGAACCGAGTGTTTTTGTGAGGCTCAGCGGGAGAGTCGACACGCGTGAAAGAAGCTAAATACAACTCCGGGTATGTTTCCGATGAGGGAAATATGCTGAATCATGGTTAAATCTTGCATAATGTGTCCTCTACGGCTCTTGAATGTGTTTAAAATGTACAATGTTCATTTTAAAACATAAATCGCGAGACATGCCAGAAAAGTCACGCTTAAACATTCTTCTAAACGTGTCGTCGTCTTTCCCGCAGCAGTCCTATGTGTCCTCCGGCCACCAGATGGCGCCCCCCAGTCCCAACACGAACAGCAGCAGCAACAGCAGCGGCGGCGGGGAACAGCTGAGCAAGACCAACCTGTACATCCGCGGGCTTCATCCGGGGACCACGGACCAAGACCTGGTGAAACTCTGCCAGCCGTAAGTCCCGCGTGTGTGTTTTCACGATCTGGAGCTGGTTTCCTCCCGCGCCTCCTCATGATCCCGCTCGCCTTCGAGGAACGGGGCCCGGAACGTACCGCAGGAGAAGCAGAGGTTGCGTCAGTCGAAAACCGTGGCCAATCCATTAGTGTTGTCACGATACGAGCATTTAGAACTCTATTTTGAGACCAGGGAAAGGCTCCTTACTTAGTCTGAGGTCACACTGATGATCATAAACACGACGCTCGACCTGAGGGGCCCAAACATTTATCCTCAGTGGACAAAATGTATGCGTTTTATCATGTCGAGGTTTTACTTTGCATTAAAAACGTTACGATTAACTTGTCTTTTCTTCACGTGCTTTCTGGGGAATAGGCTTGATTTGTTCTCCTTTGCAACTCCTGACAATCTTTGCAGAACAACCTTTAATCAAATAAACACTCCTAATAAAGAAATAGTACTAATATTTACGACCACGTGATAATTCTGCCAATCGGGGGTGGGCAACCTGTCGATCCTGCCATCAGAGTCGATGGCCTATCACAATACAGCGCGACGTACTTTTGATTTACAAGGGAAACAACCTAAACGACGTGCACAGGACATAAATGTGTTGTAAACACGACGTAAACACGACCGTGACGTAAACGCGACCGTGACGTAAACGCAACGTAAACGTGACGCATATGTGATGTAAACGGTATGTAAGCGTGACGTAAACGTGACAGAAAAGTGACTTAGACGTGATGTAAACGTCACGTAAACATGACGCAAACGGTATGTAAATTTGACATAAACGTGATTCAAACATGACGGAAACGTGACGTAAAAGTGACTTAGACGTGATGTAATTGTGACGTAAACGTGACGTAAACGGTATGTAAATGTAAAGTGACTTAAATGTGATGTAAGTATGACGTGAACGTGACGCAAACGGTACGCAAACGGTACGTAAACGTGAAAGGAAAATGACAGAAAAGTGACTTAAACGTGATGTAAACGCGGCGCAAACGCGGCGCAAACGCGACACGCTCGCAGATGGACCGATCGGCTGGGGCCGTACTTATTTTGGGACTAAATAATAAATATTACAAATATTATAGGCCTAATATTAACCAGCTTCTGTTGTAATAGAATGTTTAATATGAAGCCCCTCACGGTCAAGTAATTAGGCTCAGAACCAGTTTGATATTGTAGATTAAAACATTTGAATTGAACATGCCTTTAATCATTTTAGATATTTCATAATCGATGCCTAAATATGACCCTGTCAAACAGCAGCCTTTAACACAGATCTGCTGGTCGATCTCTGGGCCTGGCTGACTTTAAACGATGTAGCAGATTAAGACCGGACGGGTCATCTTTATTGCTTTAGTATTAGTACAAAAGAGTGTCTAGTTTCGTTATCAGTTTTAGTATCAACGCTTTAATCCTTGACAGTAATCGTTTCAAGTCTCTCGCCGACACGCCGGCGACGTAACGCTAAAGATAATGGTTCTGTTGTTGAAGAGGCTCCGGTTCCAGCGTTAAAATCGTTCCCAGGATGAATTGAACTTGTGGGGTTTTGCGCAAGTTTGTTTTCTTAACCAAACCGCAGTCATTCTCCGAAGGAATTTCCCAATCAGCCTTTTTTTTTTTTTTTTTTTTTCCCAAGGACTGGAAGATTGGCCAACACCGAGGTCCATTAGGAGTCCAAACGTTTGTCTTTTAAAACAATGACTAATACATGACATCATCTGCTTCAATTTTACTGTACGAAGTCGAGAAATTGTGCAACGGACAAAACATTATGAGAGCAACAAGCAATAAAAAAGGTTTAATATCGCCATAACATTATTATTATGGACCGTACAAGTCGGACTATTCCCCTTATTCCAGAAGTCCATGTGGTAATCCTCCTTCTGGTTGTATTAGTTCAACATAGAGCTTCCAAACTCCAGAGAAAATAAGTCCTACACAGACTAAAAAGTGGTTTTCAGGCCAAGGGAATCGGTGTCGACTTGTTGGTCACATGAACATTGTTGATTCTTTTTTCCACACGCTTTGAACCCTATACAACGGTGCGACTAATTTATAGATTTGTACAAGCTTACGGCCTCTAGGGGCGCTCTAGCGGGAAGCGCAAGAGTCTGACACGCTGTAGGAGAAGCTCCGGAGCAGAGCCGGATGTGGGGGAAGGCAGATACAGGTGAATCAAGGGAATCAGACTGTGTTAAGCCTCAAAATGCTGAATTTGGACGCGGCTAAACGCAAAGATAAGCGTGGAGCGCGGACATGCGATAAACGGCAGCATTTAATAACCCGCCCCAACCAAAAGACAACCCGTGCACCATCTTTCTGTGTAAATATCTCATGTTACAACGTCGACACACGCGGGTTATAGACTGATGCGGCCTATATATGTAAAAAATATATATATTCAGGTGTGCTTTGTAGTCAGAATTTTACGGTAAATCAAATAAAATCTAATAAACACTTTTAATATATTTAGTTTTTCAAGTACATTGCATTTTTTATTTTTTTGACCAATTTGAGTGTTGAAAAAACATAACGTCACTCAATTAATTGCGATTTAATACGTGAGAAATGAATGTATTTGATTATCTTTATGATATTCAGACATTATTATGGTCATTTATCAGAAATTTGCAAAAAAAACGTGGCTATGGCGTTTAAGATTGAGGTTGAAGTATCGCAAACTTTATAATGTTGTTTGGGAAATTACCTTTTTTATAATTTTGTATTCTAATTTTGATTATCTCCAAAACAACTCTTGCTTTTTATTGCCAGTTTTACCCAAGTGTAGATTTTTGCCAAAGTGAATCTTCCAGTGTCACTGAACTGCAGGACTATCTCCAGGGCTGTTACTCACTTGAACATCTAAAGTCGTATTGATCTTTATCACGTGGAGAAAAACACGTCTTGTTTTGCTGTTTTTCTACATAAAAAGGAGTTCAAAGTTCACGCGGAGACTCTGGCTGCGCGACCTTCCTGTTACATTACACAACCGGGACCAAACGCAGGACTGACCCACATTTAAAACACATTTCCCAGCATGCTCTTGGGCCGAAGGTCTTTCCTTCAGCCCACATCACATCAGTCGAAACGGCCCAACGTTTAAAGAACACGCATTATGCTGAATGGACTTTATTTGACCCTGTTCTAACATCGACACAAACACGTCTGGAGTCGATTTCAGTTTCATTCAGTTTTCAAGATCCTGTTGCATAAGCCATCTGCGCCTCAGAAAACACTCAGTTTCAAATGTCTCAGATTTGTGACATCACAGTTAGAGCTCTGAATTCTCCTGTGTTTTTTAAGTCCATAAAGACTTGTTCGGAGCATTTCTGCCTCAAACCGCAACTTTCCCACTGTAATTCCACAATTCCAGACGAGGGAACGCCTCACAGATATAAAGTGATGTGTGCTTTCAGGAGCTAGTTAAATCCTTCTTTGTTTTGTCCTGGTATAGTCGAAGTCTAGTAACTGATTTTAGGATGTGTTCACACTTGTTCTAGTCCGGGTTTTTCCCTGGTTTAGTCCAAGTTCAGTCCCAGTTTTGAACGCATTCTTAGATCCAGTGAAATCCTGGTTTAGTCCCGGAATTTAGATCATTTAGCCTTGAAATTTGGTTCCATACCATTTTTAAAATTGTATTTAATTTAATTTAATTTTGTTTTATTTTATTTTATTTTATCGTATTTTTTCTAGATTTATTGATTATTTAGTATTAGGTAAGTTGTGGTTCAATTGTGACTTAGCCCTGGTCCAGTCCAGGTTTAGAGCTCTCAAATGTGTAGGCTCCATTTTCTCACTCCACTACAGCCATTCAATTAGATCTCCGTCTTACAAGTTGCGTGCTTAGAGTTACTATGTCGTACTGAAAGGTTGAACATTTCTTCGGCGCCGCGCAGAATCTCTCTTTAGTGCCTCCCGAAACACCGCGACATACCCCCGCAACTCACACGTGCGGCGCCAAACACGGACTCATTAGCTCGGCCCGAACAACATGGCCCCCCCCCCCCCCGGGATTGCGTTACACGAGGGGCCGTAAAAGAGACGCGTAGTAACCATCCGAATATTCGCCGTAAATCACCGGAGATGAAAAGGGAAAGCTCTGACCCTGAACCGGCCCCGGCGCTGCGATTGTAAAGTTGACACAGTGAGGGATGAGTTCAGTCACATGGCGTTTTATGGAGGTTAGACCAGGACACCGCCGCGGGGCCCCGTTTCCACGCGTTTACCGCTCGCTCAAGGATTACGCGGCGCCGTCTTGAGTTTAACCTGGCTTTTGGCGGAACTCTTGAAACACGCGCGCCACGGATCCGAGATGAATCGCAATGGAATCGGAATTTGTGCCGCAATTTCCTCCACAAACGTGATTACAGTTTGTCAGTTCAAATGATGATGGAAATATTCCAGTGAACTTTGAACAGAATCTTATTGTTAAGACATAAATCGCGACATTAAACAAATGGAAGAAAAAAACGACTTGAGTTGGAAATGGACAAATTTGAAATCCCAATTGGTTCTTTTTCATATAAATGTGCCATGATTTTGTTTCTTTGCCGTTTAGTTGATGTTTATTTGCATTTTATTTTCTCCTAGTTCTATTGTGTTTGAGTTCTGTTTAATCTTTGAATTTTTTTTTTAACAAAACAAAAACGAAACACACAAAGCCATCACAACCACAACACTTTCCAGAAAATAAGTCATAAATAATAAAGTTAAGTAAAAGTACAATAAATTTAAATAAAATAAAACAAAATTATAAAATAAATATATTTTTAAAAATAAAATAATAATAATAATAATAATAATAATAATAATAATAATAAATGAACACATTGAAAATATATATATATAAATAAATAAATAAAATTAAAGAAATAATCGTAACAAGATATTTTTCCCCTCAAATACTGACTGAAATTAAAACCTTTTTCTGCCGACAACAGTAATTAGATCATATTTAAATCCAACAGAAATTGTGCTTGTAAATGTGAATAGACCGTAAAAGTGCAGAAACATTATTATTTCTTAGCTTCCTGATGTTGTTTGCGCTCGCATGTTACTCAAATAAACGAATAAACGAAACAAATAAAACAAACACAACATACAGAATTGATCTTATTTTTCAAACCTTCAAAAAGGACTCTAGAAAACATTTAAATATGGTCTATTTGGTACATTATTAAGTACAGTAAGTATTAAGAACAGTGGAACGGACTCTCAGCGAGCCAATGTTGTGTTTGGTTGTTGCCAAGTGTAAATCTTGTCATGAGAACGTGCGTTTGGACCGAAGTGCAACTCGAGTGAAGCTTTCGGAGAGCATTAAATATTCAGGCGTCTGGTGTCAGTGACCGCGCCATCGGCCAAGACCGAGAACTGGACCAGGACCGAGAACCCGGAGGTGAAGTCAAGTGCACGGGCGAGGAACGAGGGGCAGAGAGAGAGAGAGAGAGTGCGTCTGTGCCAGCGGGAGTAGGGCGTGGCGCAAATGTAAATGTGGTCGTGGATGTGGTTCGCCGCGATGTTGTTAGCGCGCGCACGTTTCCTCTCAGAAGCAGCCGGATGCTAACGCTAACGCCCAGAGCAGCTCACGATTGAACGATTATTCACGATTATTAGGAGTTGTGGCTGAACAACCGTGAAATCTTTCATTTTCCTGCATTGTCGTGGTCTGACACAAACGATTCCTCAAGTTTGTGAGCGGCGATACGAAAGTGAACGCCCTGAAAAACAAAATAAAGTGAAATGCGACAAAAATAACCAGATAAAACCAAAAATGTCTGTGTTTTATATTGAACCAAAAAAATACTTAAAGTTGACACGATTATTATCCTTTGGTTCTTACGATTCTTTTGTGTAATGAATTTAATTTAATTTAATCTAATTTAGTTTTTATTATTATTATTATTATTATTATTATTATTATTATTATTATTATTATTATTAATAAAGTTAATTAATTTTATATTTTGATATATTGATTTATTTAGCATTAGATTAAGTTGTGGTTTCATTGTGACCAGCCAGATGTTTTAAATAGTTCTATGTTTTGGGCTTGTATGTTCTGAACAAAAGAAATACTTAAATTTGCTTCTAAAATGGTCACGAGTATTATTCTTTGGTTCTTACGATGATACTGTGACCTGAACAATCCCCATCATCCATTCGCCTGATAACCACGGCGTCCCCACAGCTGACTGACTTACGCTAAAACACAGTTTGTTTAAGATGCAAATTGCCACGTGCTTCGCTCTTTTAGTGGCTTTGAAATGAAAACCTCTTCGAGTGCGACTTGAATAATGCACACGCTTCTCCTGTGCGGCTCGTGACCTAAAGAAAGGGTTCGGAATGGTGAAAATGTCCTTTGTCACTATCTATTTGTAACTCAACTTCAACAGAGCAAATTAGGCTAAAAAGAATAATAAAAATAATAATAATAATAAAAAGAATAATAAAAAAAAAAAAAAAAAAAAAATAATAATAATAATAATAATAATAATAATAATAATAATAATAATAATAAAAAGTGTTGGTGTAATCCCACATTTGTCCAGGAGGGTTCCACTGTACTACAACGGAATCTTTTTCTACAATAATAATAATTAAAAAAAAAAAATAATAATAATAATAATAATAATAATAATAATAATAATAAAAAAAGAATGCACCTTTATGTCCACACAGTCTGCTTCTAAAATGTGATACTTGAATATTGTGTGTAGTGTGTAAACTGTGCAGGCCCGTAAAGTGCTATTTTAGTTGCTACACAAGCAACGCCAGAGCAACGCCGCGTTTGCGACGTTTAATGTCAGTTATATTCTGTTATATCGGGACAAAGATGATCGAATGCGTTTTGTTAATATATAATTAGTGCTGGGAATCACTGGGTCCGTCACGATTCGATGCGATACACGGCTCACGGTGCGATAATGTCACGATTTTGCGACACACAAGATATTTCTCATGATGTGCTACGATCACAATTTTTTTGAAGAATTTTCACTAGATTTTTCTTTGTTAAACCGCAACCTGCGCAAAATCAAAATGAAATACACACGTTTTAATCATCAAAACAGTCAAAATGTCAAATGTTTTGCGCAAACAAGTTTTTCTTTAAACAAGCGCAAAAAAATTCTAGGAAAATTCGGGAAATTATACCAAAAACGACTCACGATTTATCGACACAGCAGCCCACAATATCGACACTGTATCCGCACGTTTACCCCTGAATACTGCCGTGTGTTTCCACGCCTCGTTCATCTTTACCTAAAATGTGTTCATTGTACGCGTTTTGCCCGATGACATCATTTAAAAACAGCCGAAAACACAACTCAGAAAGCGCTAAAACGACTACGTTCTAAAGCACGGGGGTCCAAACTTTTTTCACCGAGGGCCGCATTTTGAAGCGTATACGGAGCAGAGGGCCGCAGACATTTGACATAGTTTCGATGGGCCTCACCTTTAATAAGACTAGGAACATTAATATTACGTTGGTTTAACATCAAAATGCTTGAATTTGTTTAATTTTACAGGAAAAAAATACTACTTTTTGTTGTTTGGACCAACTTTGCAGGAAGAAATTGGTCTGCGGGCCGCATTGTGCCCGCGGGCCGTAGTTTTTGGGCAGGCCTGTTCTAAAGGCTGGTGCCGTTCCATATGAAATTTGTGTCATTTAAATCTGAAAAACGGTTTACAGTCCGAGCTTGGTTTTGTTGCCATGTGAAACACGAGAAATGTGGTCCTGCAGTGGAACCTGCCAGAAGCTTGTGGAGTGTGAGATTGCTCACTTTGGTGTTTGTAGGAGCGACTTTAAGGGCTGATGTTTGCGTCGCTGTGGGAGGAAAATGCATCTGAAGTTTACAATGAAGTGGATTCCATGAAATGATTAAACATCTGTAGGAGACGTTTGGAGAGTTTTCTTGTTCCCACGGAGAGAAAACGGACCCCAAAAAATTTCAAAATGTGTAAAAAAAACAAACCAGCCTCAATGTTAAATCCCCAGTTTAAGTTTGGGTGAAAATCCATGGAGCCGAGAGTATTTGTGAGAGAAGGGGAGAGAAGGGGCGGGCAGGAGGCGGGCAGGAGGGCGGGCTGGAGGGCTGGAGGCGGGCTGGAGGGCTGGAGGGCTGGAGGGCAGGAGGCGAGCGGGAGGCGAGCGGAGGCGTCGGGTTACAGTGCGCATTCCTCGCAGACGCCAGTTTGGCCAAACACAGCAGCACCGGGCGCTCTGATTGGTCCAGCGCTCAGACAAGAACAGGTCTATTATCCACCGCTGCCAGTCTGAACTCTGCCATGACTGAGGTTTGCATACGCTCTTCACACGCTTCACACGGACCGGCCTCCTGCTGGTGCCAGAGGCAGGACTAAACATGGACAGCCTCCTGCTGGTGCCAGAGGCAGGACTAAACATGGACCAGGCCTCTGCTGGTGCCAGAGTCAGGACTAAACATGCACCGGCCTCCTGCTGGTGCCCAGAGTCAGGACTAAACATGGACCGGCCTCCTGCTGGTGCCCAGAGTCAGGACTAAACATGCACCGGCCTCCTGCTGGTGCCAGAGTCAGGACTAAACATGGACCGGCCTCCTGCTGGTGCCAGAGTCCGGACTCTTCTCTTTTATGTCTTAAACTGTTTTGTCATTTCTGTCGCGTCTTTGTGATTTTAATGCGTTTTTCCTGTTGTGAAGCACTTTGAATTGCGCTCCAAATAAACTTGCCTCGAACAACTAAACCAATAATGGAGCAGTGCAATAAACACTGTGCAATGTCCTCGTTGCACTTTAAGTTTGACACAACAAAAAGATTTGAATATTTAAGTCCAGTTAAAACCACTGAATATATATTATTTGCCTCAAAGACTATTCTATTTATTTTCACTATTGCATTTTCCAAGTTTCAAGTTTATTCTAATAAATTCAGCCCAGATCCAGATCCAGTCCTCGTCCCTCCTTTAACTCTCCAATTACACAACAATAATCTATCTTTACATTCATATCTTTGTCATTGGCAAATCTGCACGTTTGAAAGTCCCAGCGTGTTTGACAACGGCAGGACTTTTATAAAAAGACTCTTCATTTGAGCTCCGTATTGAAAAGACGGCGGCTTTGAACGGAACAAGAGCTTAAAATACACCCACGGATCCGTTTTTGGCTCAAAGGTGTGTCGGAAACAAAAAAGGGAAGGACAAAGTCACGGTGGCGTTTGCAGACAACGTTTGGAGAAAGTGAATGGCTCTGAAGGCGTCGGACATGTTGTTTACACGTGCAGTCATGCGGCGTGTCGGGCTGGAGCGCGTGTGCGGTGTGTGCACGTTTACATGGGTGTGTTTTCTCTTCCAGGTACGGCAAGATCGTGTCGACCAAAGCCATCTTAGACAAAACGACCAACAAGTGCAAAGGTGAGTCTCATTTCGTGTCACAATGAGCAATGTCAAGATTGTATTATGACCTGAATAATCGAACAATCTATTGGAGTGGCACCAAGTAGCTTGGGGCGATAGAGCTCCCCCTGCAGCTCGCCTGTGAAATTACACAGTCAGAGAACAGGCGCAAACGTTTTTCTTTCTTCATCAAAGTCAGACCGTATAATCACTAAAACATTCAACGTTGAAAAATATTCTTTAAAAGAGCGAGGGTTTCTCAGGGGGGTTGTCTTCAGGTCAAATGTTACGAGGCTTGTTTTTGGGCCAGGGACAGCAGGGGGCGACGACGGGCACTTAAAACGCCCCGAAAATACATCTTTTACCATCACAAATACCTTCAATAAAGGGGAAAATGTTACTTCGTTCTGCTTTAAGAACTATTTTTATTTATTTTTTCTTCCGAATCAGAATTACTTTTATTTATTCACAAAGAGAAAATGTTTGTTACAGAAAATAAAAAAAGGGTGTAGAAAATAAGTAGAATTCTAGAATACAAACTTCATATCAGTGAATTAAAAATAAACATACAATGAAATTTTAACAAAATAAAAAATATATACCAAACCTGAAGCAATATTAAGTAATTGTAATTCCTTCCATAAGCTAAGAAAGTAAACCTGAATTAAAAGATAATTCATATCTGGCTGTTTATGTTTAATTCATTCAGAAAGTTGAACGAGCCTGAATGTAAAACGCATTTATATTTGTTTGTTTACGTCACAATAACTTTGATTTATCATTCAGAAACTTTGATTTCATGATGAACAGGATTATACTGGACAAAAATGAAGGATCTCACCGTCGTTTTGATGTCAATAAACGTTTCTTCGCACAATAATCGCCACAGTACAACTCCATATTGTGATTGTGACGTACGTTGTGTATCTTTCCCCAGGTTATGGCTTTGTGGACTTCGACAGTCCGGCGGCGGCGCAGAAAGCGGTCACGGCGCTCAAGTCCAGCGGCGTCCAAGCGCAGATGGCCAAAGTATGTCACTAACGCACAAACAGCCGCGGTCTGCGAGTTTACGGTTGACCAAATGTAATCGACAGACACTACGATAATAATATAATAATAATAATAATATTGCTCTGACACATGTGGAACTGCAATACAGATCCTACAGCGTCAATAATTATAAATGATCTGTATAAAGTGATATTTCTGTCTTTCTGAGTGTTTATAATCCGCGCTGGAAGAGTCGGTGAAGCTGCTGCAGATTAGCGCTAACGTAAGCTAACTTCCTGTGTTTATGTTTAGCGTCGACTTTCTACGCATTTAAAAAAACAAACAAAAAAGATAAATACACGGTTTGGACGTGCGTCTAAACTAGAAGTATAACGCTCTGGTCATTTTGAACACTTTGCCGTCTTGAAGCGAGTGGCTTTACTCTGCACGGGAAACACCTGATGCTAGGTGCGCTAGCTCTGTTAGCTCAGCGTTTGTTTATGATCGCAGTGACGTTTGCAGTCGCCATGACGGTTTAGTCTTTGCTCTCCCGGGGATCATACAACTCTTATAAGACTCTCTTCGTGTTTGTGGTCTGTGATTTTTGTCTAACGTTTATAAAATCCTTCAAGACTCTAAACTCTAAACCATCAGCGTCTGACGGTCGGTGGATGTCGCGTTGAGTCCCGGCTTGGCTCGACTTGGCCCAGGGGTGAAGGGGGCACTAAAAAAGGACCTGGTCTGAGGGGGTAGCGCCAAAAGGGAAATAAAGCAGGGCTGAACCAAGTAGGTACTAATCGAAAAGGCCTATAAGAGTCCACAGACCGATTAACCGACTAAACAGCTTGAAGAGATACCGACCTAATGCTCTGTTTATCGATTATCCGACTGGCTAAAGCTCTTAGAACGATTACATTTCTGTCTGATCTGACCCGGTATCGGACCCAAAGACCACGAGGTCGCAGGACACACTTACGGGAAACTAGAAAACATTTCAAATCAAATGAAATGCGAATGAAAGAGGGGAGGGTGCTACAGACAGCGAGCAAAATGAAGTGCCAGTGTCAGCCCCCAGCCCGCTCCCACACGACGGACAACAACGGCGGATTGTGTCCGCTGCTCCATTGACGCCGGCTCCAGGGGCCGAGGATCAGGGCCACAAGGGGCCGCTTTGACCGCGGACGCCGTGGGGCAAAGCCTGGAGGACGAGCCGTGCCAGAGAGGCTGGGACAAGTCGAGCACACGAGGGAAGAGCGAGGAGGGTGAGACGAGGAGACCAAAGGGCGCCAAGAAGAAGCCACCAAACTGTGCCAAGAAGAAGTGACCAACTAGCGCCAAGAAGAGACCAAACAGCGCCAGGAAGAAGCAACAGTCAATACAGGAAGAGATTAGTCACTGTCAGATGAAGAACCATTTTAACATGGTTCCCTCGTCAAAAACATACCTGGAGTTGCATTTAGGTTCATTCACGCTAACTGGATGAATCCTGGTTAGAAAATCCTCTCCTCCGAGCGTCAAAAACACTCAGTTCTGAATTTCCCCGATGTGTGACGTTTTCTCGAGCTGTGACGCAGTTTTTAACTCCATAAATCATCTCTAGACTCTGAATTTCTCCCGTCAAATCACGATCAGCACAACTGCGTAGCATCATCAGGAAGTCTGGAGGCTAGTTTGCAATGTTTTTTATTTCAAACTTGTGTAATTCCCTCTGCAAACTCAGTTAGTGCTGTGAGAAATGCACAGGTTTTTTGTTTCTTAATAAACTTTCTCAAACACACCGTCATCTCATCCATGACCACGGGATTCGTCTTTCCACGCGGTTATTTCAGAAGTGAGAATCAGTCGGGTTTAAATGCAGCTGAACGATCATCACCTGCAGCAGTTGTCCAGCAGGGGGAGAGGACCGACTAAGTGGTGACGGGCAGTGAACATTGACAACAGAGCAATAAATCAAAATGTGCACATCATAAACAGCAGTAGAATATCAGAAATATTGTTCTGAAGATATACAACGTTTGGAAATCTAGTATATAATTTATGTAACAAAAAAATGCTATAAAAACAGGTGATTAAAAATAAAAATTAAAAAATGTTTAAAACTTTCAAATAAGGTGATATTTTAGCGCTTTAGTGATTAATTTGACAGACATTTCACAGTTAAATACACCTTTTTAAAACTCATTTCTGTTATTGTCATCTGGATCCTCCCGAAACAATCTTCAGACGTTCACTTTTGCCCCCACACCTACATGTAATATTCATATTAAGTTACAACCCTAAATAGAAGTTGTTTTTTTAACGACAAAACAAAACCCAAAAATAAAACGACACTGAAATTGTCGTCTTCTGAGATGAACACTTCCGCAGCGTGACCCTAATATTTGACACTCTCTGCTCGTATGTAAACTTGAATCCGATCCGTACTTCCACTCGCGTCACGTCCCCCCCGTCCCTTCTCCCCCCTGGAGGTGTTGAGAGCCTGGCATGAAGATAAATATACTCCGCTGCGCTGGCCGCGTGCCACCGGTTCAGCCCGGGTCAGGCCTCCTCGGGCTCGGGTTCTCCGCGGAGAGCCTCCGCCCCGCCAGTGCGCCCAGAGGAGGCGTCCGCATGGCACACGGCTGCACAGCACAACAATGCCGCGCCTAAAAATAGCCCCGCTTCCTTTACTCTGCTCTCGGACGCTGACATGAGAGCGCGAAGCCGGAACATCCAGCAGGGGGGGGAAAAACCCACCCACACGCCTCGGACTGGAGCGCGCATATTTCACAGGGCGCATTCACGACAGAGCGATATATCGACTGGCACGGACAGACACAGTACATTCAACTAAAGACATTAAAGCGCCCCCTACAGGTCGGACGACTCACTGAACTAAAATGCAGTTGAGATCAATATATTTTAAATGTTGCTAAAAATTGGTTTATAATTTCACTTCCTGTTTGTAATTGATGACATCACAGTAGGATGTCACTCTTATTTTTTTTGACAAATAGAAATAAATGAGAGCGACTTTATTTTGTTGAATTCATGTTTAGAGAGTCAAAAAAGTTGCTTCTTTTTGTAAATTCGGCATAAACTGGGATGAGCGTTCCTGGTGTGATGTCACTTCCTGTCATTTTCTACAGATTTTTCAACGTTTTCTCCACAAATACCTGCTCGATCGGTGTAAAACTATCATTTATATGTACGACAGGTATAAACACACCAAATAAAGTCAAAATCAGAAAATCGTATAAACCTGTGATGGGCCCTTTAAGCTTTATCTGAACACTTAAGCACAAGAAGGACTCTCCACAAAATGTGACTAACTGCTCCTTTATAGCCTGAGCTGTCTAGATGTCTAAAACTCACTGCTATAGATATTATTTTTCCTTCTATTATACTGCCATAGATCAGTGTAGAGTGCACAGACAGTAGATACGTTTGTATAAATATCCAAGAGCGCTTGTTTTACTTGAACATCTACAGAACAAGTTTACTGTTCCGAGGTGACGCCGGATCAACCACCGCCATCCAGACTCAGCGGTGACTCCACCTGAAGTAGTTGTGCTTAAAATACACATCATTTGCCAGTAAACGTCTCAAACGAGGGCGGAAAAAAAGAAGCATTTCCCACTGAATCAATGGGGAGTCTTCGTCCACGCCAGACCACGCCCCTTAATATGACTATTATTGTCATCAACCACAAGAAAAAACATCGAACGATCTCTCTTCAAGGACAATTTGAGGTCATGATTTCAGTTGGAGGACGGGTTTGTAACAAGAAATATTGAGTTGAGAAAAATGAGTTTTTGGCAACACAAATGTGCTTTTTAAGTCCTTTCAGCTGAATACAATTATAATTGAAGTTAGGAAAATGCTACCACTGTAAAGTAAAGACAAAAATACTACAGAGAAGACTTGGAGCCGGTTTCTCGTGGCTTTCTGTGGTTAACAACGATATTGACTCATAAACCACCGACTTCCACCGTTGAATCGTGACCTTTCCTCCACCTCAGATTGAAGTTTGCGTTTTGAGTTTGTGCCAAAGCGTCGCGCGCGAACGACAGAAGCGCCGCCCGCAGCATTTACGTCTGCAGGCGTTTCCGCACTAATTACTCACACCACAGCGAAATGAGTCGCCTGCGAGGAAACGGGCGTGTCGCGGCGTCGTATCGGCCGATCATAACGCTCGTTCAAAAGACGAGAACGATGATGCGTTTGAGGAGAAGCTTGGGACAAAAATCGGACCGCCGTGCGCCGTCTGCATCTGATTATAAAGCGCTTTTACCGATCAATAACCCAGAAAGAAGAGTTGATGCGCCGCTAACAGGCTAGAATTCCCCATGACAACCACAACTTTCGCCCCTGTAAACACATAAAACATGCGTACAAATGTGTTTTTTGTTTTTTTTTTTTTTTTTTTTTTTTTTTATGAGGCGCGGCGATTTTACTTAACTAGCTCACGCACCGTTTAAAATGTTGAAGTTTGAGCTGAATAATCATGCTTATTTTTTAATTTGTCACAACATTGTACACCACCAAGCCAAAAGCAAAGAAGTCGCAAAAAATTACACAAAAATTTAAATTTAAAAAAAATTCACTTTGACATTTCCTCCATGACCACGGGATTCGTCTTTCCACGTGGTCGTTTCAGAAATGAGACGACGCTCGCTGCATCAGTCGGGTTTTGCTTAATCCAGGTGGTCACAGAGAGTGTATTACATAAGTTTTGTCGTCACGTTTTGTTTCTTTTTTTAGATTTTGACGTTAAATTGCATAAAAAACCCCAAAAATGACACCTCTAAAAATGATATTAAAACAATCATATTTGAACATACAAAGCTTGTCTCACGTGCTTCGAGATAAAACATGAATTATAGTTTGTATTCATTGGTCATCATTAACTTAGGACTAAAGAAACAAGTTTATTATTATTTATTTTTTATTCACTAGAACTGAGCAATTTATTGAATTTTAATTGAATCGGGACCAAAAATCATGATCAATCAATACAATTAAAACAGGACTCATTTTTTGCCCTAAACTAACGAAATACAGAATTAACAATATTACTGTTGTTTGTTTGTTTTCCACGTGTTAAAAATGTCTATGAGGCACTTTTTAAACTATTTCAGAATAATAATAATAATTCATGAAAAACGCTTATTTATTAAAAGGATTATTTCTATTTCTTATTGAGACTTTTTAAATGTATTATAAACCGAATAAATGTTGAAATATGGCGACTGAACGCTTCTAGACGGAGAATATGCATGAACAAAGTGTATTATTGGTTTTTTTTGGCATTTCGATATTATATTTCCACTGTCTTTGTTCTAGAAAGTGTTTTCGAGTCTGAAAAACGTCATGGAAATACGCAGAGGTTTATGTTTTACACTCGTCAGTCATGATTTGTCAGATGCGCTGGTGTAAGAAGGTTGAAAGCGAATCGCATGCAGCCAAACGATCGACTCCCACCGTTTCCTCTGTCCTTTTCCTCAGAATATTTCGGTCCGTTCTTCACTTCCTTCCTGTTCTCATCAAGCCCACCCATTATTCCGACCGCCCCGCCCCTTCCACGTAGCACGGCGACCGGCTTTTAGTGGTTTAAGTTGATTATTCGCACCATTTTTTATTAGTTGACTCATTATTTTATTGGATTTATAAAAGGTTTGAATTGACCACAGCAGTATGAACGAGTGAATTTATTCTGCCTTTTTACATACAAATGTGCAATATACTGGTACTTTACTCATAGTACTTCACTTGTCTTTGGGTCAAATGCATGATCGGGTCAAATGCATGATCGGGTCAAATGCATGATCGGGTGCATGATCGGGTCATAAAGATAGTTTCAGAGGTTGCTTGGGTCACTTTTTTAAAGGCACTGTTTCTGTGTAAACAACATGAAAAACAGAACTAGTTCATGTTCAACTTTATATCTTCATTTGTTTGTGAAGAGCTGCACTTCTACGGCAACTGCCACTAGCCGGGCCCGTCGTGGAAAGGGCCCGTCGTGGAAAGGCCGTGGAAAGGGCCCGTCGTGGAAAGGGCCCGTCGTGGAAAGGGCCCGTCGTGGAAAGGGCCCGTCGTGGAAAGGGCCCGTCGGGAAAGGGCCATACATCTGTTTGTGTAGCTTTATTGCATGCCAATAGATATGGGGTCAGGCTCTTTTCCGAGTAGTTTTCCAAGTACTACTCGTGCTTACGCTGGAGTCGCAATCTCAGTTAAGTCAAACTCGTGCTTACGCTGGAGTCGCAATTCGTGCAGTGTAAGTCGTAAACTCGTGCTTTTACGCTGAGTCGCACATGCGTGCAGTGTGGTCTGACGTCGTGCTTACGCTGGAGTCGACATCGTACAGTGTAAGTCTAGACTCGTGCTTACGCTGGAGTCGCTCATCGTACAGTGCAAGTCTGACTCGTGCTACGCTGGAGTCGCTCATACGTACAGTGCAAGTCTGAACTTCGTGCTTACGCTGTGAGGTCGCTTCATCGTAACAGTGGCCAAGTCTTGAAGCTCGTGCTACGCTGGAGGTCGCTCATCGTGCAGTGTAAGTCTTGAATCGTGCTTACGCCTGAGTCGCTCATCGTACAGTGTAAGTCTAGATCGTGCTTTAGCTGGAGTCGCTCCTCGTACAGTGTAAGTCTTGACCAGCTTTACGGCTGGAGTCGCACATCGTACCAAGTGTAAGTCCTGATCGTGCTTTACGCTGCGGTTCGCTCATCGACCAGTGGTATAGTATTGATATGGCTTAGCTGGAGTCTCGATCGTGACACAGTGTAAGTCCTGAACGTCGTGCTTACGCTGGAGTCGGTCATCGTACAGTGTAGTGATTGACTCATGCACTTACGCTGGATAGTGCCTCATGTACAGTGTAAGTCTAAACTCTGCTTCGCTGGAGTCCGCTCATCGTTACAGTGTAAGTCAGACTCGTGCTTACGCTGGAGTCAGCACATCGTACAGTGTAAGTCTAACCCTGGTTGTCTTACGCGCAGCTGAGTAACAGTCTGACTTTCTAAGCTTAAACTGTGGAATGTCACTTTTCATACAATACATTCAAAACCACACAGAACACACACGTCTTAAAGAGTTTGTTTTAATCCATAAACAGCTCCTCTTCTGCACTCAAAAGCTTTATGTCGAATAAATATGTACTGATCTGAACATTTTTCTACCTTCAGATATGAAATTTTTGTGCTGTTAAATAATGTTTTGTCCTTTCACTCACATTCACTTGATTATTTTATTTATTTTTTAAATGATTAATTTCTATTATTTTTTTTCACACAAAATGGCACGTACTCCAAACCGTAAACCATCACATGACATAACGCCAGCAATGGCAAAAAATAACGTCAGGAAAACTTTGACACAAATTTCAAAAACCAATCGGACAATTCTGATTTCTATAATGCTCACTAAATCTCCCATACTATTCTCTATATACATCAGACTCATTTCTATTAGTTATTTTCTCAGTAATTCTATGCTGTAGCTACCATAAAAGTGAGCGAAATAAATATTTTTCATATGGTCGATCATTGACTCATTCTTACTACATTCCCGCCTTGCTCGAGCTGACCAAAAAGTTGCATTTTTCTGATGGCCGACATAGAGTAGCGATGAGTCATCTCCACCCCTCATAGTGACGCAAACCTTTTCGGGGATCGTCGCAATTGGCAGTCACATAATCAGTCCCACGTCCCTCAATGTTAAGTACCTTCGACTTAAAATGTGACATGTGGATATGCAGGGCCCGCTCTTCTTTCTCTTATAGTGTGTCGTTTTTGCGATATGATATGTACGGCACATGATGATATAGTATGTGGATTATGGCCCTATCACTCTTTATGAAGCGTTACTCTAATTACCAGAATGATTGTGTTAGTATGATGAGGACCACAATCAATTCACATCTTGGGGTGTGGATAGATTTTATGTATTTTAAGTGCTGTTTTTCATTTTATTCCACATTTGTGCTTTTTTTTTCTATATGGTTCTCCTTACGCATTGTCTCACATTGCCTCTTATGTGTCGAATTTGATATTTATACAGTTCCCTCGCTCCTGCTGTGTATTATCAGGGTAAATTATCAAACAAGATTCCCCGAGAGATAAAGGTGTAATCACGGTTTTAAAAACTGGGAGACTTGTGTTTGGTATAGTGTACGACTCGGTCTTTGGCAAAGATGACCAATGGCTCTTTGTCGTGGACTGCCTGATCACTATACACAAGATAATTTTTTGTACAGGAGGGCCTGCAAATTGGCGATCAGAGAAAGTATGTGAGAATGAGATCCGTAGAGAGAGAGAAGGCAGACCAATCCTTACGCCATCGCGTTTGTTTACTGCCAATCTAAGCCGCACGCCCGCACCCATCTTTTTTAAAATCTCGCTACTTAATTTGTAGAGAATTATGGGTGTTTATTCGGGCTCGGCGCTTTGTAGGCAAGGTGCGTGACTGCGCGGTAATAAGATGATTCTCCCGGTGCTCGAGAAATCAAGGCCGAAGGTATCCACTTTGAGGAGGATCTTGCTCCGCCGGCCGCTCAGTCGAGTTCTTATACAATGACATTCGCAAATATGAGATGTTTGCACAGCCCTACAAACCAAAAGCCGTGGCTTTGGAAGCTTCAGGTAAATGCGTGTATTGAAATCTTGTTTGTTTGTTTTTTTTTTGGTTTTCAGGGTTTACATTTTGTGCATTTGGTAACGTTTACGGTCCATTTGTCACAATACTGGTTATTTACCAGGTTCCCATCCAGTGCTGCAGGTGGCACTGGTCCAGCTCATGCTTCAGGAGGTACTAGCAGTGGTCCTGTGGCTACAAATGGAAGATAATGATGATGACCTTGACGGATAAATGCTCACTGCCCCTCGGTCCAGCCTGGGATCACACATTACCTCAACATTGTAAGCAGAATTCTCTCAACTAAAGATATATATCACACACATATCTCTATTTAGGAGCTCGCTCTGTGGCTCTTGCTTCGGCACAGTGTGGGGGTTTTATTTTAGAGGGTGACTTATTTTTATGAGGTTTTCTTTTATAAGTTGTACGCGAAATGGCATCTTTGTATTTTAAAAGAAGCTGAATATGATGTATTATCAGGGTCTGTAATTTGCGATTGTGCAAATAAATGTAGAAACATGAGGAAAAATTTACTCTTACAACATCTCAGATCAAAATTGAAGAGATGAGTGTGATGAGTAATTGAAAATCAGTCTTGCATTAGATTTTTTGTTTTAAATTTTACAGAGAATGATATATGTAATTGCTCAAATAATATATTAATATAAGGATTTGGGTTGAAAAATGAGTGTAGAATACGTTGACGCTAGAAGATCAGCAATGAATTTTAAAATTATAAATAAACTAAGTAAATAATCACTTAATCCATCTACACTCGCCTCATATTGAGTTTTTTTACAGGCAAAATAAGTATGCAGTAGTTTACATGATTCTACATAATGGAAGATCGAAAAGAGGAGATCCATATCCTGCTTCAGTCCTGTGTAGTTGATACTCGCAATAAGCTAAAACTTGAGATTTTGAGATGTGACAGCACCTAGTTTTGAATTTACAGTAAAATGGGTGTCACCAAATAAAAAAACCAAGAGAATAAACATAAGTGAAAGTTCTTTAAACACTTTGTACTTCATCACATCGCACATGTAATTAATCTCAAAAGTGTTGGTAACTCAATGACTAACACGTTCACTTCACGCTATCTTCGTCAAAACCCAAAAATTAAATTGCATAAATTCACGTGTTACTTTAAAATTAAAAGTAATTCAAAACAAACCAAATTCAATTCGACACTATGGTAACCCTCTTATCTTTGATTATTGATGTATATAAATATATTGCAATTCCCCTGGAGACACAGCATTGATTAATCGGAGCTTCTTTTGGCCTGGGTTGTTTTTGGTGGATGGGGTATTATTGGCGGGGATTGTCTCAGCAGTAAGAAATTCAACTAAATTGTTTGGTTCATAAAACGGGAGGTTTAATGTGGCCTTCGTCTCATTTCCCATACTAACCCATATATACCCAAACAAACTGAGTAGTATATGGCTTGCTTCAGTTGATCGGAGTTTCTTTATATCTCCGCACACTACGTACCTCGATATATACAGACTACAGTCCTCGAATATATCACACATTTGCCTCAATTCGACCGTTGTTTCTTTTTTCTATTCTTTTTTAAAAATGAAACAGTGTACGCATTCTTAACTGGTTATTTACATAAATGTTGTTGACACGTTACATTATGCTCTGTCTGAAAAATAAGAGAGGATTGCTCCAGAAATGTGATATGTGCATCGTGAGACCGTGTCTCCTTTGATAGGGTGCCGGTGTCTATTTAAGTTATCCGGGACTAAAATCCATTTTCATGTCGCCACTAGGTAAGTACATGCGTTTCTGGAAGTGAGAAAGGTGGGCGTGGTGTTCTTAATTCCTTCGCCACACCGTTACCTTCCCTCCAGTATCACTCATACAACAATTAAGAAGATACATTATTCAATAATTTTGTTATGCCTGCTAGTTATTACATCTAGACTTTCTATGTCAATTATCAGAATACAGGTGCAAAAGCCTAAAGGTAAAATTTAAATGCTATTAATTCTTTATTCTGAGTCAACTCGCGCTAGGGTGAGCACTAATGAACGTCCTCTTCATGCTCGCTGCGGCTAGTGGAGTATATAATTCGCAGTGGACCGCCATGGTCCTTTAACCTCATTAGAGGTGTGTAACTGTACAAACTACCGAGGTGAGCACGACCGTGTCTTGGAACACTGCCATGTTTGGTGTGCTGACTTAATCTATTTTCTTTGTGAGACTAATCTCAGATAACAAATTACCTTCCTTTGTGAAGATGCAAACTCACAAGCACCACTTCGAAGAGAGGCGAGGTCATTCGTAAAAGGAGACTCTCGAATAAATGAAACATCATATAACATTTTAGACTTTGGTTTGACAGGTTTATTCTTAACTTCTATGAGGATATCTCAATGTAGTGACAGGGTGAACTTCGTCAACTAATTCCAAGCGCAATGGCAGGAGGTTAGCCCAGATATCCTCCTGTGTCCATGCGTGGGCTGGAGCTCTGTTGTGGATGAATGTTCTCATTTGCGCCGTGTTCCTCTCACTTGCCCTCCAAAGGACTGTAGGGTAGCCCGTAACACACAGGAGCACAGCGCACCACCCCCCACACGCTGTACATCCTCTGTGATCGTAACAGGCACGTAGATCGGACTAAGTCGTACAACTATTATTTTTGTGGGGACGTTGCAAAGAAAAGATTAGAGAGTAGAACACAAATTGACCTCTAAGTACACCTGTACAACTGGCGTCATAGAGTGGTTGTTTGAGACAGTGTGGTTATCGGATCACAACTCAACGCCAGCCATGTGTAATGACAACTCAGCCTCCAGTAGAGTGCACATGTGGTGCTAAAAGCCCTACTGGCCTATGTTTTATTTTTTTTCTAACTGGTTCACCTGCTGGTTTAACTGTTTGGCCATGCTGAAGAATGTCATTCATCTGCCTGGCATTGACAGTTGGATCAGCCCTATTGCCTTCGACAAGCTCCCCTATCCACTAAGCTCTCCATTGCCCTTCCAGGCTTTCCCCCTGTAGTGGTGTGTCAGCCTCCACCCCCCTCGCCATCCATAACCGCCACCCGGGGCATCAGTCTCTTTACCTCGCCTGAAATAAACACTTTATGAATCCAAAATACAAGTGTCATTGTGATCGAACCAGGGGGAAGAGAAAGTCTCCTGGAGGTGGGCTGCTCTGCTTGGAAGGCTTTTCGGCCATAGTGGCCAATCGTTGTGCCACCAAAGGTTGACGGGTTGACACCCAGCGTGTTCCACAGGATGTAGGAGGCACCACCCCAGTCCCAGGTCGAGAAGTTGGTCCGATGTCCAGCGCTTGCCTCCACCGCGTCTGTGCTCGGCAGTGCGTCTTTGTATTCCACAGTGTTAGATGCCACGGAAGATCCTGCTCTAGGCTGAAGCGGCTAAAGGAATAGAAACCGTGTTCAACTCACAATAGGGATCGACACCTCTTCTTGTACACTACACAATAGTGGGGCAATACCTTTACTCGGACCAATCCGATAGTCCAGCACGCCTCTGCCCAACACCCGGTCCCCTGTCCTGTTCATCCGGTACCCTGTGCTCGTATGCAGCAGCCAGTCAATATGTATATACCGCGCCGTCCCACCAGCTCTTCGTCACAGCCTAGAGTTCAGCGATACTGTCCGCCTGGTTGTCAACAGTCCTGGCGTGCGGCTAGAACACAGGTCCACACTAGCCTCCCACTGCACACGCACTGACAGTTCAGATTAGCTTCGTGGCTAACGGAGTATTTGTACGCTGTCTGGTGCGTCTCTCTTCCGAGGTGCCCAAGTCCAAGCCATGGGCACGCGCTGCCCGTCCCTCGCTCGTACGATCAGCAATAACCAGCAGCTTGCTCCATGTCATCGCTTCGTATGCGTGAGCCAGACTACACTATCAATTTTTCAGAACGTCTCAGCCTCCTTGGATATATCCCTGGTGCACTCAGTCATCAATGACTAAGTCCCCAAACTCTGTAACTGATTCACGTTCGAGCATCATTTTATTAACCGGTAGGCCGACTTTTGCGGCTCAAGAACGCAGCTGGAAAATCACGTGCCAGAGTCGCACGCTCTACCGTCTTAGCCCATAATGCCGAGTCCCCTGCCGTAAATGAAGGTCAAAAACACACGGACTCTCTGCAGTTGATGGACTTTGTGAGCTTTGTATATACGCAAAACGCTGTACATATTCTTTACGCCTTGAGGAAATCTAAACCCTGTGGGTGAACCAGCCTGATTCCCAGAATAGCTGATGCAGTTATATGGCATTAGTCACAGTGGAGTGTTTACTGTGCCGGATCTCTGGAGGTCCAGTAAGTATATCATGTGTGCTTAAAGTAAAACTTGAAATTATTTTCTGACCAGAAGTGCCCTCAAGATCATTGCTCAAACCTGAATTTCGAAGTCAATATAAATAATAATTGGTACATTAATTCACCTTAAGGGTGTTGAATGGACAACAGCTTGAGGGCAAGAAAGTTTATCTTTTCACTCAGAAAAAAATTGGTAATTTAGTCCTCATATAGATCCATACTGTATTTATGGCCTAAAAATAAATAAAGCCATTTTGTTACAGATTCAGAACAAATGTTTGAATTCACACATTCTGGTTTATTTGATTTTGAAAAACATTAACATCTCAAATGCCCGAGCCACAAGCATGACTGTCGGTCAATGAGCAACAGTGGCATGCGTTGTTCAAGATTAACCAGCAGTCCAGAGGGAACGGCTTCCGAACTGTCCATTAGAAGGCATGTCACTGCTGTTTTATTCTCTTCTGAATGTTCTCACACACAGCAGTATTTGTAAAGTTGAATACATGTTTGAAATTAGAATAAATTTTGATCTGTGATTTTACATCATTAGAAGGGTCAAGAGTTTTAAAAAAGCCTCCACAGCATTTACCGTATACAAAGTTTAGTTATAAATCATTGTTAAGAGTAGACACTAGAACCAGATTTTTTTCAAAAAATACACATAAATGTATAGTCACTAACCACTCATAATGTTCGGTCCCTGCCCCGGTCGTCCCTGCCCCGGTCTGTCCCCGGTCCCTGAACATTTACACCAGAGCAGAATAATCAAATAATTCGATGTGACTTTTTGGCGTGATTCTGAGAAATGTGATCAATCAAAAACACGCTTTTCTTCCGTTGATTCAGATTGTTCAGAAGCAAGCTGGCGATCTGAAGAACAAGAACAATAACTCGTTTCATATTTGTCGTTCCTTTTTGACTTTTCATGCTCAGTTTGCATCATTTTGCTCGTCCAAACCTGAGCAGGAGCGAACGAGCGGAAAGAGATCAGACGGAACAGTTTTTCAAATACTTCACATATAATGATCACATTCTGGTGTGAATGGGAAATATAGGCCACTCGGCCCATAAGCCCGCACCCCTCGGCTTGCTCTCAGCCCCCCCAGCCCGCCAGCCCGCCTCAGCCACCCTCGCCCCCAGCCGCCCTCGGCCTCCCTCAGCCCGCCCTCCTCGCGCTTGCTCTCAGCCCGCCCCCTCCTTGCTCCAGCCCGCCCCCAGCCCGCCTCGGCCCACCCTCAAGCCCGCCCCCAGCCCAGCCCTCGGCCCTCTCAGCCCGCCCTCCCTTAGCCCGCCCCCTCAGCCCGCCCCCCTCGGCTTTGCTCTCAGCCGCCCCAAGCCCGCCCTCGCCCCCTCAGCCCGCCCCCAGCCGCCCTCGGACCACCCTCAGTCCGCCTTCGGCCCGCCCTCGACCCCGCCCTCTGCCCGCCTTCGTCCGCCTCGGGCCCTCCCTCGCCCTCCCTCGGCCCGCCCTCGGCCCCCCTCGGCCCCCCTCGCCCTCCTCGCCCGCCCTCTGGCCCCCTCCCTCGCCCCCTGCCCGCCCTCGGCTCCCCTCGGCCCTCCTCGCCCGCCCTCGGCCCTCCCTCGGCCCGCCCTCGGCCCTCGGCCCCCCTCGGCCCTCCCTCGGCCCTCCCTTGGCCCTCCCTCAGTGGATATCTTGTTTAGTATTTTTACACATTTTTGCCTCAATCTTTCAAGTTAAAACTTTAATAAATCACATTTTGCTTTAAAAAATAAAAAAACTCTTCTGTAAAATCCTGTCAAGCACGAGATTGTAAAGTTCCACTGTAAAACCTCCTGCACCAGAAGCGTGACGTTGACAAAATGTGGTGTTTTCAGAAAATGGAGTCGACGGAGAAGTGCGAGGCCATAATCCAACATTTCAACGGCAAGTTCATCAAGACGCCCCCGGGAGTGCCTGGTGCGTTGCGCCAGCGTTTGTGTAGCCGCGGCAACGCGCTGCCGCTGCTGCTGCTGCTGTTGTTATGGCCCCGTCTCTAATCCACTCTCCCTTTGAACTGTGCAGCGCCCCCAGAGCCACTTCTGTGCAAGTTCGCCGACGGAGGTCAAAAGAAGAGGCAGAACCAGGGGAAGTACCTCCAGAACGGCCGGCCCTGGGCGAGGGACTCCGACACGGTGACACTGTCATTTCCACTGCATTTTTTAAACAAACATAGGTCATGTGACTCCAATCGATGGGCCAATAAAGGGGCGCGCCGCATGATGTAATGATAATTAAAAAATGTAAATACCTTTATTATGTAAGAAAACAGTAAATGATGTTTTAAATATTGAGTGAACAGTGCTGTGTAACAGTAATAAGAGGATTTACAGTCATTACTGTGTTATAACTTTAACACAGAGTTCGAGTTTTCTTGTCTCACACTTTTGATTGCGTTTGTCAAACGACTGCATCGTCATGACGATGATAGAGAATCGTCACATACTTTATCACCCTCTGGCCTCAGCGCTAGTGTCTGTTCTTGGCCTGGTTTGGGGCCTGGTTTGACCCGTGTTGGCTTGGTTTTGGCCTGGTTTGGTATGGTTTGGGCCTTGTTTGACCTGGTTTTGACCTGGTCTAGACCTGGTTTGGGCCTGGTTTGACGCTGGTTTGGCCTGGTTTGGCCCTGGTTTTGACCTGGTGTGACCCCTGGGTTTTTTTGGCCTGGTTTTCGCCTGGTTTGACCTGGTTTGGCCTGGTTTCAGCCTGGTTTCGCCTGGTTTGATTGGTTTGACCTGGTTTGACCTGGTTTGGGCCTGGTTTGGGCCTGGTTTCACCTGGTTTGGCCTGGTTTGGGCCTGGTTTCACCTGGTTTGGGCCTGGTTTGACCTGGTTTGACCTGGTTTGAGCCTGGTTTGGGCCTGGTTTCACCTGGTTTGACCTGGTTTGGGCCTGGTTTCACCTGGTTTGACCTGGTTTGGCCTGGTTCACATGTGATTCCAGTCTTGTATTTACATGGCTTATGTAAGAGCTGAGGTCAAAGGGCATCTGCTCGGCCTCAGAGTTGAAACACTCAAACTGCAGTTCATTAGTTTGATTCTTTTTGATGCATTTCACATATAAAATAATGACTATAAATAAAGTTTTTAATCTTTTTTGGACATTTTTGCCGCTGTTTTTGTTATAAAAAGATCTTTTCGTCCGTGTTTCAGACTCGGTTTAGTCCAGATTATCAAAAAAACATCCATGTCATGATCACTGGACTTCAACTTTTACCACCATTTTTTTTTACCTCAGAACTCTAAAGTCGTTCGTTTTTTGTTTTCAGTGAACGCTTTTGAATGACATGAATTGTTTTTGGCAGGGAGGAATGACGCTGGCGTACGACCCCGCGGCCTTACAGAACGGGTGAGTGCCATGGTATGAACCCACCCAAAACAACGCAGCAAAAACAGGTCCCGGAGGCGGCCTGCACTGCCCTCTGCTGGACACTGCGGGACGCTCATGCTTTTACACAATCTGAGGCTTTATAAGACCACGTGAAGACTCAGAAAACATCAGAATATTGAAGAAGCTGTTTTGATTGAGCTTTTAACCACATTGTTCCTCATCAAAAACACACACTCAAAGCGCCCCCTACAGGTTACAGGAACGACTAATTGAACTAAAATGCAGTTAAGATAAAATAATATTTGAATTTTAGCCAATTTTTTAGGTTTATAATTTCACTTCCTGTTTGTGATTGATGACATCACAGTAGGAAATTACCCAGCAACCACTGGGCCAAAACTCAGCTAATGTCACAAATATACAAATACATACATACAATAATGAGAGCAACTTTATTTTGTTGAATTCATGTTTTAAAGAGTGAAAAAAGTTGTTTATTTTGTGTAAATTCTGCATAAACTTTGTCTGGAATGAGTGTTCCTGCTGTGATGTCACTTCCTGTCATTTCCTACACATTTTTCAACGTTTCCTCCACAAATACCTGCTCGACTGATGTAAAACCATCATTTATCTGTACGACAGGCGTAAACACACTTGTCCTCTAGCCTGCAGGGGGCAGAAGAGCACGTTTGAAGGACAATAACGGCACAAATACCTTAAACGACGCCTTGTTCCGCAGGTTCTACTCGTCGGCCTACAGTCTGGGCCCGAACAGGATGATCGCTCAGACCTCTCTGCCCTACATGCACTCGCCCGTCTCCTCGTACCAGGTCAGCGTCCGTCCACCGGTGTCTTCTGGAACTTCTCACGGCGGCTGTCGAGTTGGGGGGGGGCGAGGGGGGGCGTGAAATTTGACGCTCGGCCGACGGCTCTTTTTACGACTCAAGGCGTTCGCGAAATGTGCGTTTTGGTGTCCCGCTCCAGCCGCCGTGGAGAACTGCGGAGCTTCTTTGTGTTCTTCCTTCTGCTCGTGGGTTTCGTTTGTTGTCTTGCCACCGACGCCATTTTGGGGACTTCTTTAGAGGGCGTTGGATGCGTGTGGAGTTTGTGTTTTGGATAAATGAGAGCGTGAAACTGACACGTCCGCACTGAACGCTGGCGAGAAAAGCAGTCAAATTACATCGATCAATCGTGAAATTGCGTTTCGAGTTGCCATGGCAATCGGAAACCCATGAACAGAAGCCCAGTCTCAAACGTCTTACCTCTGAGGTGTTTCTTGTGCATGTTGTTGTGACC